>JAIPMN010001741.1:0-57027 GCA_020650975.1 Apostichopus californicus | reverse complement strand
TCTCCCACCATATCAAGTATATTTTCAGGTGATTTATACCAGAAGATATAGTTTTGGGGTGTTTTAAGGCTTAGGTGTCCGGAATTCGAAGTGTCCATGCTACTAGTAGTAGTACAGTACTAGCCTAGTGAGTATTATTATCAGGCAAGGCTTAGGAACTAGCCTATAGAATAAAGACCCATGACACAAAGATAATTTAACCCAAAGCCTACCTTAGTTATGGCTTACTAAGGTAATTGATCCTGCCTAAAGTTAGGGTATGGTTGTAGGACGAAGAAAGTAATGTAACTGAATCATACCACACAAGGACTATCAATGACTGTCACCATTTAGTATGCATGTCTAGTAAGACTTATTTGTGTCCAAATTGTCATCCCAAGATGTTCAAGATCATCTTAACTTAATTCTTATGACATGATATAACTATTAAAAGTGATTTGGCTGCTTAGTCATTGAAATTGACTTTTTATGACATTTTACTTTCTCCCTGCTTTAGATTTGATGATTTCTTCCTGGATGAGAGACTAGGACAGCAACATAATGCCAGTACAGGTTTACAGCGTTCCAATCATACAGCCGGATCTCCGACGAGAAGAGACAATTCATCAAATTGCAGATGCTCTAGAGTACCTGGAGAAAGTTGCCAACGATGTTTTTGACAGAATCGAGAAACGAGTCAAAGACGGGCAGGACAAACTTACCGGTGTTAACAAGAGGCTTGAGGTCGCTCAAGCTAAAGTAGAGAAAATCAAAAACAGCAAAAAAGCCATCAAAGTATTTTCCAGCAATAAATATCCGGCCCCCGAGGACAAGCACTCGTATGTTTCAGTCTTTGAAGAAAGCTCAGAATTGGGCACAATTCAACGACCCTCCAGAAAGCTACACAGTAAACATGCCAACCTAGATAACAGATCTTTGAAGGAAAAATTGCAATTTTACAATGTTCAGCTCAATATATCCAAGAAAGATAAGGATGGTGGGAATACTCATGAAGGGCTTGGCGGATTACCCAAGAACATCACTTCAGTTTCCAATCTGCTGTTATTCAACACGTCAGAAAATCCGTAAGTACAACAATAATTATGGGTATGGTATTGTGAAGTGGTTGTAGGTAATGGTACACTTTGGCAACTTGTGCCTTATAACACAGTGTAGCATTTTCTGTTTGCAATTTTGTTGTCGTAGTCTTAGTTTCTGAGAAAACGTTTATTCTGCCTGTAAGACATGCAAACACAAATATCTCTATCAAGTTTCAAAACGTGTACATACATATTTTGAATATCACAATCCATTACTAAATTTGCGTAGCAAAAGCACGTCTGTAAGCTGAGTAGCCTAGGATGGACCCAAGAAGCCAGCAAATCCCAGAAAGCTCCTTAGCATTGTTTTCAGTTTTCACCATGGCTCATTAAATGAACATTTCATCTTGTTGCCTAAGAGGGAGGGAGGAGGGAGTTTGGGAAGAGCGAGGATGGGAACAGATCTTTGTCAATCAACCATTGGTTTTGTTGAGTTAATATTCTACTGTAATAAATAATACTTAAAAAAAAAGTAATAAATAATACTTAAAAAAAACTGATATATATCAACTATAGTATACTGTACCAATCTTGATACTTAAAATAGAGTGGTTAAGCTGGTTTAATTTTGAACTGACTTTGAGAGTTTCAATGTTGCAGTCCACTACGTTGAGCTGTGATTAATTCCTTTATATGTACAGATACAAGAAGTATGTGATGATAGATCCGCTGGGTGCTGTCACCAAGACCAGAAAGGCTCTGGAAGATGAGCAAGAAGAGGAGATGGGAGCAGCTCCCGAGTCCATCACGCAGAGAGAACAGTTAGATCGCCTCACTGCCGAGAACTACTTTTACGTCCCAGACTTGGGAGAAGTCCCAGAAATAGACGTTCCAAGCTACTTGCCAGATTTGCCAGGTGAGGCTAATATAACCTATGACTTTGATCTGATGACAAAACTTTTACGTTCAGACTTGAAGTTTTTTCCCCCCACTCTCATGATTTGGTTTAGATATCCTTCATCCTAGAATTTGTGCTCATTTTTATGGTGAAAGTTACCATCATGGTCTTTGAGAAAAATAATGAATGTACTCATTTTGGATGTTCAGCTTTGCTCTTCTCCTACTTAAATCTGGCATACTTGGTCTGTAAATGTCTGAGAGTGAGCTCTCAGGTGCTATTCCCTTGTTGGAGGTCAAAGGTTACTTTAAGTTATGAATGTGATCAGAAGATCTATAAGCTTCTAATCAGGCGTGTTGATATTCCTATATATCCAGAATGATGGAATTCCAATTCCATGTTGCCTAAGGTACACTGTAAAACAAAGTTAATGCTTTTGTTGGTGTTGCAGGGTTAAAGCTATGCAGGTCAAGAGAGTTCAAAGTATGAAACCTTGTTAACACTATAACTTCAGATTTCAAACTTAGATAATGATCATACTATTAGGTAGATCCATCTTAGTGAGTAAGGCAATCCTATGGCTTTTGTTGAGGTCAAAGATCATTTGAGGTCAATAGAAGTCACAGTCAGAAGACCTTGTGTAAATGCAATAACTCAAAAGCGAAGCTTGGATGTCTTCATATATACTTGGTATATAGGCTCACATCAGTGTAAGAAACGTTCTGATCTGACATTTAAGTATCCAAGCTTTGTTCTCCGTGACAAATCGATAAGCTTTGAGACAATCCGAGTACACTGAGATCTGTATACTGCTCACCTCTACAAAGTGTGTTCATACTTCTCATAATTGTATGGTAATGCTGCAGTTGGTAGTGTCCGTGTACAATTCAAGTCCAACAGGTTGTGTTTAGACTGCAGTGTTTTGTAACTAAATAAATGCAGAAGAAGATTTCAGATGGCAGGGCTATTTTTGTGGAGAGGACTTGACAGATAAATAATGCAGGTAATATTTTGTATGTGTTGCTTTGACTCAGTCATGAATGAGATTGCTACACTAAGACACAATGTAACATTTTCCTCAAATGTCCAAGTTAGGACCTAGACATAAAGAAGAGATCAAAGAAGAAGTATCGTAATAATGATCTCATTTATTTCTACAGGTGTTGCGGATGACGTGACGTACAGTGCCGCCCTCGGTCCATCCATCGCGCCGTCTCTACCCGGCAGCCACATTCCTGAGCTGCCAAGTGTTACCCCGGAGGCAATGGCAATAGAAGCACCGCCCTCTTCCAATCTCCCTGCCCTTCCTGCTCCAGATGCAAGTGGTGGTCCGGCTCCTAGTAGCGCTCCACCCCCACCGCCTCCTCCACCCCCGCCACCACCTCCCCCTCCATCGGCTGCACCATCGGCACCAACTCCACAATCTGGGGCTCAACCAGCCGTAGCCAAACCCGAAGCTGGAAGAGCGAATCTGCTAGAATCCATCAGGGCAGCAGGAGGTGCTAATAAGGCGAAACTGAAGAGTGCCAAAGATCGCAAGCTGGATAAGAAGCAGAAACATGAAAAGGCAGCCGCCCCTCCCAAGGGTGGTGGTGACCTCATGGGTGACCTTTTCTCAAAATTGGCAATGAGAAGAAAGGGTATATCTGGTACCAAAAGACAAGGCGGTGGTACTGGAGGTGGGTCAGAGGGGGGTAACCAAGGAACAGAGAACAAAGATTCAGCGATGGATAAGCTCTCTTCCATGATTCCTACAGTTTCATCATCGGGTCACGATGAAGAGGATGACTGGGATTAGATGGCTTCAAAATGCTGTCACATTTTTACTTCCATTTTATTCCCCTTCTGAATGCATGATCTTATGTAAGTGTCTATGGATTGGCCTGGTCGGGGAGTTTGGGGGGCAGAAGAGGGGTAATCTTCACTCCTATCTCTTCATGATCCTCACGTATGTCGCCTGCATATATGGAGATGGAGATGTCCTAGGGGAGTTGTCCTGGGACGGTTGTTGGATATGGGGCCTTCCAAAGTGTATTTACAGCATATCCCTGTTATTAGATGAACTATAATTGTTTCATGTTGAAAACTAAGAGGTATATGTAAACTGGTTATGTTTAATACCACAGCAACAATGCTAAAGTTGTTTATTTATCATCTTAAGATTACATATGTGAGAAAAACACTTTCATTGATATTTTTGTAGCAGCCTTTGAGTTAAGGAACTACTTCTCATTGACAATGCCAGCTGTTCAACTGTTACTTTTGTACTTGAAGGAATTTTTTAGTGGCATTCTATTGTGTATATGAAAAAAACTCCATAATTTTTTCATTGCCACAGTCCTAGTTCGGGGATTTTTCATCCTATGATTCAGGAGACGTGAATTTTTGAATTTAATATATTTTGAACAGTGAAGAAAGATGAGCGACGGTGACCTCATCGCGGCATTTCGTTTTGGGGGCTGCAGGGGCGCTATGCAGCAAGCTACACTGAAGAATGGAAAGTTAAATTTCTGAAAGTAAGATAGCGATTTAGATGAAAATTTCCCAGAGAAGTTGCAAGTTAGCAATCTTTGGAGAGTTAAAACGTTCCAGAATTCCCTAACTAGTTCTTCATAATATGTTGTTCAGATATGTGTTATTTGAGAGATTTATTGAATCACAGCTGTACATGAAGTCTGTATAAATTCCTGTGTATTGTATTAAGGCCAAGCTTAGAGTTAGATCTGATTGAGTCTGACCAATGTGTTGCACTGACTTCATGTCTCGACGTAAGTCCTTGTTAGATTCAAATTTTCCGTCAGGACGGACCAACATTTCAAGAACTCTATCACAGAAACTAAATTTCATCACAAGGCAAGGCTTAGGTCGATACAAAGACAAAAAATGATATGACCGGAAGGACAGGATCCCATTTTTCACTAAAAAATTCATTTAACGTAAATAAACACTTAAAAAGTGTGCATCATGCTTACATTTTGTTATTTTAACCTGAATCATCAATTATTTTGCATTCTGGTTTTGGCATGACCGTTTTCAAGTCGTCGGTCAAGCCAGTCAAGCCATCTATCATACAACAGTGAACTGACTGCATTTTAGAAGATGTTTGTGACTTGATAACAAATGAAGCAATAATGCAGCCAATATTAACCTTTCAAACTTGTCAGTTCTGTTGGAATAAGACCATATATAAAGAAGAAGAAACAAAGATGATATTGTCTTTGATATTAGAATTTTTTTTTTTTACAGTAGCTTTGAGCAGAAACAAACCATTACCACATAGCTATGGAGTTTTATGGTTTAGCACCTCGCTATGATCTTTGTGCCGATGGGGTGTAATGATAACAATGTGTGGTGTAAATGTCACAACATGTAGTCAATATGTTATGTGGCTAGTTACAGTTAACTATTGTTAATGCAACCATGTCTGAATCTGGCTGGTGGAAGCTGCATTCCTTATATTCCTTATAGTCCTCATGCAGTGTGTGTGCGACAGGTGTTAAATAAACTTAAGGATGTAAATATCTCAGATAACAATAGATGTTTTGTCTGCGAGAATGACTACAATTATGTGACTAAAAAGTTTTGAAAATAGTTCATATTGAAGATTTTTATACAAATGTTATATCTTGATAAGAAAATATGAATATATTAGAACAATTTAATAAAAGAGACGGACAGAAAACATGAACAAATATTGTTTGTTGCATTTTGCTTTGGATATGTTTTTATATTCTTTTACATGAATGCAGTCAGTATTGCATACTGTTAGTCAAAATTTATGGTTTTGGTTAATATCACAGAGACAGACAATACCTGGTATATTTTTGGTGATTGTAAATATTACAGACAAGGCTGTTAGATGCATGGAACCAAAGTAATATTTATATTCTTGACAGCGTTATGATTCACATTTTTATATATTTTCAATGGTACATTATAATAGATTAGATTTTAGTTGGTATCCTAGACGACCAAAACTGGTCACATACAGAACCATTGTTGAATATTCATTAAACTTGCACCTTCGACACAGACAGTTGGGACAAATTTGTCTATACTGTTATTTAATGTTCCTCTTTAAAGCACCCGTACTGACAGTATGAGCAGTATGCATGTCCATCCTGCTATCAGATGATGGTTAGGAACTGTTCGTACTGTCAATATGAGTGCTTTGAAGCGCAATCTGGGAGGACAGTAAAGAGTGGTAGCATCTACCTTCATTCTCACAACTTTCCACAACTTTCCTCCTTCACTGAAGAGCCACCTATATAGTTGCTGAGTAAACTGTAGTTAATGATGAATGTGAGTGTAATAATCTTGGAAACACCCTTTAAAGCAGCTTTTTGAGTTGAAATTAAACATCCCATAACATAGTAACTCATTAGTTTGTTTAGTCAAGTTTTATTTCAGGTAGCGAAGCAAAAGTACGAAACGAAAGTCCGAATTATGAAATTTGCTTTAATAGCGATATATGATTTATATTACTATGAAACGTGTCTTGCCTACGAAATGTTGAGAGTTGAATCAAATTTATTAATAACTCACTCAATTGCATTCATTTGGTGAAAAAATCTAGAAGGATGTCTTAATTTGGTTATTTGAAATCTTACTTCCAAAAAATACCAATATAGGCTACTTGGAAACAATCTGACCAAACTAAAAAAAGCTGCTTAAAATCAACATGTGTTTAGGTTCCGCCTGCCTTTAAGGGTAGTGACCATCGGACTGTCGTGCTGTTGAACGACAAAAGGCATTAAAACTTATTAAACACGTATTCAACCCAACGAACGCAGCAGTGTTAAGGTAAACACATCCACCCCCCACATACCCCTCCCCCATTCCAATTCTCACTCTTCCCTGACTGCGATAGTTTCAGTTTCTTGATACAGTGTCATATTGTTAACATAGCACGTAATGTTGTAATGTCACACACATACTTTCCATATTTCTTAATATGATCCTGCTCTAGATGCAAACCAGTGCATGTAGTTGTAACATGCAGAAAAACCCCAAGTTTATGATAGGTGTCTACAGTGATCAAATTAACTGTTTCAAGCTAAATTGAGATTCGTATAAAGCTAAATTTTGAAATGTCTTGAGACTTGAGTCTGTCGAAGAGCACGCTTCTAAAACAAACACTTCCTCTGATGACATTTCATGTACATGTAATGAATCATCCATTTAAGTAAACTTCATGCCAATCCTTTGATTCGAAACATGTCTTAACGTATTTAACCAAGCTTTAGAAGCTAGGATATAAATTAAATGTCGATTCCAATAACAACTTGAACTTTGAAGTAGATTATTTATTTTCTTTTTGACACCTGATACGCAGATACCGCGGTGTATGTCATTGCAGGCAACTTTGAAGTAAATAACTCCGGGTTTGAATGATTTAATAGAGCGGCCCTAGTAGGAAAAGCGTCACGTTGTCATAGCAACTATACGCAACTACAATCGTCTGGTTCTGGTTCCAGACGTACTGAACGTGTACTATGAATTAACCATTTTAATTCACAATGAATGTTAATCTGAAGCCTCCATTATATTTTATAAGTATTCACAAGTGACAAATAAACAACGAGACTGAAATACATGTGCTTATAGATACTACTATATTAATATTATTTAGATTACGTTACAAATAGACAGTATAATGAAAGTATTTTTTGCACGAACAAAGGGTAAATACATCCGTGGAGCTCGGTAAGTAGAATGCCTGAACATGAATTCAAAGAGTTTTCTACGAAAAGCAAACATATCACACATAAAAGATTGCATGTACAAGACAAAACTAATGGATATAGTCACCAACAGATACATACAATATTAATGGATTAGTGTGTTATCAGCAGGCCTCTTTAGTGTAAAGTGACTCACTGTTTCCACATACGATGAAGAGGTGACGAGTGATTAATCTTATGCCTCAGTTTCAATGGATTAAGAATTTTCCACTTAGGAGTCGGCGCTCCATAATTTGTATTGAAATCAGGAGGTACCTTGGCAGACATTTTCTGACGCATCAGATCAAATGTATGTCTAACATTAGCTTCCTTATCTCTTAACATTTGTTCCCTATTGGACCCCTTCATAGGCCTCCTCACAGATCGAACAACATCCAAGTCAGCATTATTCATCTCGTCATTACTATTTTTAGGAGTATATGTAATGTCTCGAATAATTTCTGACGGAGTTGGCGAAGGAGCCGATAAAGCAGTTCTCCGTGCCGATAAGGCGTCTTTACGTAAATCACTTGGGGATTGAAAAATTGGCAAAACTACCGGAGTTCCCGTCTGCTTTGCCCGAGAGTTGACGGATGTCCTGTAATAATCATTAAGCAAGTCATATTCTTCAGGCGGATTACTCCTTAGTGTCCTGCCTTGAAAAATACAGTCTGGAATTCGACACTGGGAACAAGAACTTTTCACTGGTAACGTCGGGTCAACCTCTGCCATGGAGGTTGGGGAAATGCTGAAATCGAAATCAAATCTCTGAGGCAGTTGACTAGCAGACTGCTTTTGATATTCTTCTATAATAATTTCCTCATTACTTTCATCAGTCAATAGTATTGTCTCGCTACTTTCCGTTCCTCCAGAAACCGGTGTTGAGGCAAACTCCTCAACGAAAAGCGCGGGTACTTTTATTACTCCGGATTTTCTGACGACATTTCTTTGAGGGCTTACTAGCAACCGTCCGTTGCTTTCTAAGGTCTTCCCAATTCCACCGAGATTACCATCAACTGCCCGATTTTCTACATTCGACTGTGACGTCATCTGGGCGTGTTCTTTACTCCCCGTTCGTACATTCAAAGCGCGCAGTTCTTTCTCCTTGCGTAACTTGCCACTCTTTATGGGAGACGAACTGGATGCTCGTATCTGCGGACCGCTTTGTGACGCGTTTTCTGACCCGCCATCGCTAGCGCTTGCGGAATATAAGCGCAATTCAGACGGAGAAAAATCAGATATATCCCACGCAATGCGAGCATCTGGGTCGTTACTTGCGCGTTCCGATGAATTGGCTGAACTAAGTAACGGTGTAACTTGCAGGCGATTCCCCAACTCATCAAACCTGTAGTAACTGTCTAAAAGTTTATCAACCCTCTTCGTCGATACGTTTGTCCTGTTGAACTGCTCATAATTAGGTTCTGATACATCAAGACTTCGGATAGTCTTTGCTTTACGTTTCCGTTTTTTCTCAGTTTTTAAAGATTCAGAATTAGCAAATGATGCTTTGGTTTGAGAACGTTTCGCCAATGAAGCTTCACTTTGATCAGCCAATAATTTAGTCAAAGTTTTCTCAACTTCAGCGACTTCCTTGTCAATTTGTAACATACGTTTTGTTTTATTTTCTTCCAACGATTTCAGAAATTTAAACAATTGTCTTTCATCAAGTTTCTTGGCTCTCACAGTGTGTCTTACCGTCTTCTTATGGCTCTGTATCTTTATGTCATTTTTGTCCTTGTTAAATGTTTGAAGTTTTGAAGGACTTGAAATGTCTTCGTTTGAAATGGGTTGCAACGTTTCAATCATAGTTGATTCGTTGATAGGGGCCTATATGTTTTACTGCAATCGGAATTATGCCTCACCTTGAGTAAGAATAAAAACTCCCTCATAAATCCTTTCCGTCTTGAATTAAAAATATTATGACTCGTGAATAAGCATATAATTTAATTCTGTGGGAGAAAGACCGCAATGGTATCCATAAATATTCTCCTTTAAGTTCCGTTATTCAGCTGTAGTTGCAAGGAAAATTCCTCTAGCGGTGCACCAGAGATTCAAACTTGTATCAATTGATAGATATATACTCTGTGTTTATCCATCTCCTTCGTCAAAGATCAAGCTCTCTCCTGGCTGTGAGCCTTAGCATTGAGTAAACACTTGTTCAACGTAATCCGCTGATCATCAAAACATACGATACGGTCCTCGACGAGAAACGTTATCAACAGAAAAAAAAATAATAGTTTTATGAATCCGTGTATGATAATGATGTTCTTAGTATCATAAGAAACAGTTAAACGTGTTTCAAAATTAGGCTACAATGTAGAGTACTCTTTCCTGATCTAAACAGCACCAAACAATTGTGTACAACTGTTAGCATTAAATATAGCTTTTGACGCCTCTTGATTCACAACTGTTGAGATCAAAGGGGGTATGTCTGTGGTTCCCATGCCAACAAAGAAAGCTGATTTTGACGGTGCGATCGAAACTCTTTTGTGCGACTTCTAAACCCCTTTGAATGGATTTATAGGAGAATGCAATTGTATTATCTTCCCGAGATAAACACTCACTTCGGTGACTGGGGAGAAGCTGAAGGCAGCATTAATGAACAAATAATCACTTGAGATGGAAACAAAGGGAACTAAAAGCATCTCTGTTTACTGTTAACTCATCTAGCTCTTGGGAGCTGAGTAAGTTGTTCCCTTGAAGCTAGCAAAACCTTATGGTTAAATTGAGTGTCGTGCAAGCAGTGGCGTAGCCAGGGGGGGGGGGCGTGGGGGGGGGGGCGACTGGGGGGGGGGGACAAGCGTTCATGGGGGGCTGTCGCTCCCCACGAAAAATATATCATTGGTCTGAATGGTCTCGACCCTTCGACCGGCAGTAGTTGCTGAAAAACCGGACGTGACATATTTTTTCTTTGGTTATACCCGGGCCAACAATCCACACTGAATAAGGGGTGAACCCATGAAAGAAAGACATCAACCAGGATGCCAACCACTGACCAGCTTCTTCTTGTGAGGGGAAAGGAAGGTTTATCTGATAGAAATATCTAACATTCAATTAAACATATCTCGAGTTGGGAACAAGATACAGAGATGGGTTTCTCAACCAACAGTGTAGAATTGTTTTCTTCCGTATCAGATGTCACATCGCCTTCCATCAGAATATCCCGTTAATTACCTGTCTTGGATTGTCATTTTATTTTGAGTAACAATTAGGTTTGGTAAAATTTTGTTCACAAAATGCAACAGGCTACTTTTAGCATAATAGCATGAATGACTGTAGACATATGCAGACAGACTGTTTCATTCTTTGTTGTCTGAAACATGAAAAACACAAACATCAGAAGAAATTTATTCCATGCAAACAAAAGGAAGGCGATATTTGCCTAAAAGTGCAGATTAAAGAAAGATCTGACAAACTTTAGATATTAATTCAAATCATTTCCCTTTTGTACAATTAGCCTTAGTTCTTCTTTCTGGATGTGAGAGACTTTAGTTTGCAACTGACATGAAATGTAACTTGAACATGGGACTTTTTACTAAGTGCAGAATCTGCATATGCTGTAAAGAAGACTTAGAGAACATTAAATCCAACTTTTGAATATTATACTTAATTAAAGAAATGTTGTGTCTAAGGATTATAGACAATTTGTCTTCATTACCATAAAAAAGATCTGTATTAGAACTATTTTGCATTCAAGTGATCAAGTGAAAAGTTGTGTACAAATGCTGTCAAGGATTTCTTTGTGCCCAAACAGGTGTAAACACAGTGTCATGGCCTACAAATTTGATAGCAATGAATAACCAACAACTTCGGCCCAGATATTCCTAACCAAATTATCAAATTAGCTCGGGATACCTATTTTTACTGTGAAAGCACTGGTGGTCTTGTCTAAGAGATCATATTTTTGTTAGCAAAAAAGTTATAAAGTAGGTAAAATTTCCTTTGAATATTTAAAAAAATTAATGACACAGAGATTTTATGTCGCACATGAAACGTGTTGCTTTTATTGTTGTGACATGGCTACATTCTGATAAAGCCATGTTATGATAACTCATTAACTGATAACACTTATTATAACAAAGCCTGGATGGTCGTGGGGACCTATGGACTTACAAATTACCACCGCCCCCCTCCCCCCAACTGCACAAGGAACGAAGGATCAGGCACACTTTTGGTTTTCAAAGACCAAATCTTGTTTAGGTCACATGCCAATTTCCTACCCGCTGATAGGTTACGTTTATAAAATACTGTTCAGTTTTAGTCGTGGAACACCTCGCACTCTCGGCTGCCAGTTGGGAAAATGCTCATGTTCAGTTTTCCCCGACTGAAGTCAACGCGGCTTAAATCTGGAGAAATCGTTATCGGTCATAGTCTTAATCACACACACACAATGCCGACTATGAAGGAATTCCCACGTAACAAACTGCTGAGTTGAATTGGGTCGTGATCTGTCGTACAGTGTTTAGCGGGTTAAATAATGTATATATGTGCAGTGATATAACCCTCGACTCCTCTTTATTAATACTGTTTTGATTGGCTCAACTTGATAATGAAAACTCTGCATTCCTAAAATTTAATGTCATACTCTCTTTTCTTCCTGGTCTCATTTCCCTGTACCTAAGTTACAGATCTTTCCAGCAGATGTTTTCAGGTATGCTATCATTCCTTTAATATTGGAATATATGCTCTGACAAGACTGTGACAACTTTAATAAACAATACAACTTAAATATGAAAAGCAGAGGAAGTTAAAAACCTGTGTTAGAGATTTCCTATATTAACTGTTTATCCTCAAATATAATGACACAGGCGATGAAACCCATTGCTAGCTTTCGCATTTCCATCTTTGTCTGACGTCCCTCTAAACAACATTATCAACACTCTGACTCTGTTGTGTTAATTCCAATTCTCTGATTTCTAATTCATCAAACTCTTGGAACTCAAGTCTGTCTAGTTGCAATTCACGTAATGAGTTAACTCTCTGGCCCTCTAATTCCTCCAACGCTTGTCCAAGGACATGACGCTGGACCGGTACCTTCTTCTTCTTCAACCTTCTTTCCAGGGTCCTCCGCGAAGGCAACGGGAAGTTCTGCTTGATGAGAAACTGATATCCAGATGCTCCACAAGCGACTCTGATTTGTTGAGCTTTCTTCAGTGTCGCAGGTGACCATTCTACACCCTTCAGACTCCCTCTTCTGAGACACTCGAGCTGATCGGCCCCAAATAACTTTGACACCCCTTCTCTCTCCTGAACTGTTCTCTTCTCCATCACCCTGAGTGATTCCTTGGTCCTTATCAGGATCGATTTCAGTGATGTTATCTTTCCCTCCAGCTCAATTATTCTCTTCTTTACAGTCCGATCAGTAATTTCATTAATAATCATTAAGCAACTGTTGTCTGCTGCTACTGCTGCTGCTGAAAAAGGAAAATAATTTTAAGCAAATCATCAATTATGTATTTCATGCATTTTTGTTGTTGTTGTTGTTGTTGTCTCTTAATAGAGATGTTTGCACAACTTGGAATGAAAGTCAAATTTTTAATTGACCAGTCCTATTTCTGTCTATTTAAGTTGAATCAAAGCTGCCGGCATCAGGTGGATTGGTTCTTGCCATAAATTAAGGGAACATCTTGTGACAGTTCAGGTTTCTCCACAACAAGTTTGGTTAAGAATATTTTTGGGAACAGTACAGTCCATCTATCAGTATAACATGATACTGTAGATACTTTGTTATAGAGTGGGTGACCTTTATAAAATGAGATGACTAAACTCTTTAAATACTGTACATACAGTACAATGGTAAAACAAAGTTGGCTCTGAGCAAAAGAAACATGTATGGGCAACATTTTAATGCTAGTCCTGTCGTCTGAAATTAGCTGTTGAGGTTGCCTGGCGGACCACTAGTTGTTTAACTCTAATTCAGATTACATTGTAAGTAACTAAATACCCACAAATAGCTAAAAAATTGGTATCACCACCAAAGTTGGTAATCTATTCACCAAACCAACACATCTCTCCTATTGGTGTAAATATTGGTCATTGTTATTTTGCTACATTTGTTTGGACAACCAAATTTGCTGTCTGTAATTTGTGACCAAAATGTTAGGCCTGGTTGTCCAAAGGGGAACCAGAAAAAGGCCTTAAAACTTTTTCCCTGATGGATGTGGCATAGTTGAATCCCTTGTATATGGAGCAATCCATAACCTACATAACCTACATAAAGCATCACCCATAAATTTTAATAGAGAATATCGTACACCCATTACCCTCTCTTTTGCAATAAAAATAGAAACAAAAGGAAAAAATTGGTTAATAAAGTTAATCATTAAAACTCACATTGTGATTCACTGGGCTCAGCATTCGTTGGTGGTTCAACCACAGGGCAACTGTTTGGTTCAAGAATGTATGTGTGGTCATGTATGCAGACCTGTTTCTGCATTGTGCTCAGAGGTATCTCTACTCTCTTCACTACTGGTGGTTTCCTCCTTGGTATTTTGCTAAGGGTTATTTCTGGATGATGAGGGAAGACGGTTGGCACTGCAAAAGGTCTCAGCTTTATTTTCCCATCAACTCTTTTATTTTCAAATTGGTGGTTGTCAAAGTGTGCCTGAAATGCGGATTAAATGTTTACATGCAGAAAAATGAATGATCTTTTCCTTTATCCTTATACATTTGCAAACGAATAGTTTTATGGGGGGAGATTTTCACTACCGAATGTTTTAAAAGCAAAGGCCTGTGCCAGACAAGTTTAAGGTTTAATAAATATGTGGTAAGAGCTTTCAAGCAAACAGTTGTAATTTTGTGACTGATGTCCCTCAGCTTGCAAATCACACTTTAGAATAGGGTTGTTGCTTAGTGAACTGTCAAAACAGACAAACAAATACAAACTCAACAAAAGGTTACATCTGTCACTTTGCAACACAGATCTAGCAAAACATTATGTATCCTTGAGTTAGGTTTGATGCTAACTACTGAATATCCCCTGATCATAACACAAATGGGCTTTAAAGTTGTATCTTCCTAACCTTGCTGTCGCACTGCCTAATCCACAATTTTGTTTACCTTTTAATATGTTGTTTATTTGTTATCATAAAGGTGAATATAAGCAGTGAAACTTCATCATGTGCCAGTATCTCATATGACAAAGTTGATGTTTCAGTTTTCTTATCCCACCATGCAGGTAAGGCAATTTGCTACCTCCTAACTAATTAGTATCTGTTGTATGTAACATCATCAGGGGCAACTAAGGTGTTAGCTTAAATACTAGTACTATAGAAGATGCAATGAAACTATTGTCATTAACCCTACAGAAAAAACTGTGACAAGAGACACAAACTATCCATGAAAATGTTTTATTTTATTGGTCTACTGAGTTTGCATTCAAACATACAGGCCAGGGCTGCCAGATTTTCAGCCAAAAATCACAAAAAGGGTCCTATTAAAACGCATCTTGTCCAATTTTTTGGAAGGCAATAGGCCATGAGTTTTGTGCGAAAAGAAACTTTTTTAAAATCTTCTTGTCCTATTGTTTTGAAGACGATGTGCCAACCTTATGTGAAAGTTGCATTTTGTATATCCTCCATCTGTCCAACCAAGGAACACCAGGAAAATTTTAACCAGAACTGTTGAATAGGCACTGGATGCAAAAAGTTGTATGATCTCTGTCAGTGTTTCATACTATTTTACTGATGAGAGTTTTATTTTGATTAAGTAGCCAAGCCAGCCAAGGTCTACTAACATCAAAATTTTTTGCATACATTTTTACCTTAAATTTGGCCTACTGTATCTTTGTTTGTCTGAATAGGTCTATTTTCCCCTTAAAGGCATTGAAGACTCGCCCCAAACCGCGTGCGGACATCTGAAAAAGTTAACTTTCTGTTGCTTGCAAGTGACGTTTTGTTCATGTTGCTACAAAATGCAGACAGTAATGAAACGTGATACCTTGTTATCTTTAGCTGGACCTGAGATGTCCATCGCTGTATCGTTTGTATACTGTGCTGTGGGTATTGACCGCAGCTGTATGTACTGACTGTACACTAGTGTCTAATTACCGACGGTAGCAAGCTATGTGTGTATTTTCTGGGATCGATGGTGGTGTTTAACACTTCTGTTACAACTCATTCGAAACTAGGTCAAATAACCGGCACTAGATGTTTCTTTTTGTGGAGTCTTCACACCCTTTAATTTTGGCCGACACCGAAGTTTGCATCTGACAGCACTGTATACAGCTCCCATCGACTGACTATATAATCCCAATGTTAGGTAGCCTAGGCCTACTGTAGAAAAGTAAGCCGAGGCCCAGGCCTAAATTTGGTTTGCCTCGAGTCATAGCCAGGGTTCACCACACTGTAGCTTTGCATAATGTGATACTACGTTGTAAAAGCGCCTGTGATTTACGTAGCCTCACTAAGCCGAGGGTGGAAAGGGGTCAAGGCCTAGCCTAATGTTAGGGCCTGGCCCATAGCCTACCTTAGGCCTAACATTTAATTTACCTCACACAGGCAGCTACTACGCGAAGACGTCCATCCTTCCCTGTTAACTTTATCTTCCCATACTTTCCTCCGGGCAGAATCAGAAGGATATTTAAACATTTTAAATCCCTTTTCAGATCGGTTAGTGCACCTCAAAGCGGAACAACCTCCCATTTTGAATCAATGAAAACAGATGAAAATTCAGATCATTACTTTGCAGTGGAAACAAAATGGCTCCTACGAGAAAAGATAAAGATTGTCATGCAGCTCTTCCCCAATCTCACAGAGCGACCTCTATTCTACCATAGTACCACTCAGTGTCAAACTCCGCCCACTTTAACCTGTTTCTCTGACTCTAGTTTCTAATGTTATTCCCATACGAAATTTCATGAAATTAATGTAATGGTAAACTTTTGACAATTCTGCTACAAATAGTTCATACTCTGCGCTCTTTCATTCGATATAAGAGCCCGAATCACCAGCTCTATTGTTAGCGTAAATTGTAACTAGCCTAGTCGCCTCATCTGACTTCTGAGGATACACATTTACAGATGTGCATCACAGAAATTTGTGATGTGCATTAGCAATGTGAAATTTCAATATGGCAGCCCCCTGTGAAAGAAGCTACCAACGTCGTTAATTACACGTAAGGGATTAGAAACAGGGCGACAGACGTAACCTTTTCTGCCAGCGTGAATATAACGTGGAAGGGATTATTATGACATGTACACCATATGACAAACTTGTCGTTGTTTGTGTTGATTTAAACAGAAACTGACGTTAATATAAGTTAGCCTGATCAAGCGAAGGTACCAATTGCTTTACCTAGGCTAGGCATAACGTTATGCTCAGCCTAACATTATCAATGATAAGTCTACAGACTACACTTAGCGTTTATCAGGCCAATGATAGGCTACGTTACATAAATTCTAATTACTAAGTTAGGATAAAATAATCAAGTAGTTGTAACCCTTCTGGGTTTAGTTATAATGCACTTCAGACTTTGAACTGGCAAGGTTATCCATTTTATTGAACAAATTTTGCTAATTTCTTCAAATGTATCCTAGGCTATGCAATATTTTACCATGGTGGCCTAGGCCTTACTTAGAAGTTAAATAATTTAAACTTAATGTTTAATGGAGAGCTAGTCAGGCCTGCTAATAATATTCTCAACATTACCCTGCTACTGAGTCAGTAGCCAGATAACAAAATGCAAAGCCGGGTAAGGTATTTCTTTACTGTACACTGCCATAAGAACCACCATCGTGATGAAGTCAAATAAAAAAGCAGAGTTGATAACCAACTTTAGCAATTAATAATAATAACACATCATATTACTGAGGACAAAGCAGTTGCTTGCATTGTGCAGGGGCAGATTGGACTGCCAGTTTACTGTTGTGGGGCTGGGTCCGAGACGATGCTGAAAGAGTGACCATGCAAAGGTGTTGAAAATGCTGATTCTAGTTTTGACCTAGGCAGCACCACCAGTTGTTTCATTGTGCTGGTGGTATTTTATGATCCAGTCTGCTCCTGAGCATGCATCAGATTTATGGATTGAAAGAGAGCCTTTTGAAAGAACCTGCTAACTATGTTATATAGTAAACAAGGTGTTGTTTACATTCGTTAGTTTTTCACTCAAGCTCTATAATGGAGCCCTAAATTTTATCACCATGTCTGTGGGATTATTTAGTTCATTCATCTTAATGCAAAGAAATAACCTTAGTTGCAATAGGTATCAGTTTGGCTTATATTTATAATGGAATGAATAATTAGGATTGTAGCATAAGAGCAGTAATATTCCACTGCAAACTGGTGCTATATAGCTTATAAAGAAAATGCTACTACCTATGACACCTTGTTAATCATGATATATTCGGTGTGGAGAGATTAGAAATTTTCTGACATTGAGTCTCAATTATCACGTCCTGTGCCATCAGCTGAAACAGACCAATATGGTGGACAACTTGATATATTGATGATTGTAGTTATTGACACAGACAGCAGTAACAATGAGATAATATTTCTTTCAAAGTTTTCAGTTATCAAGTGTGTGATGTGTGTGTTTGATTTAGTGATGTTTACAAAGTAATTATTAGAAGTGGGTTAGACTTGCACAGTATAATGCACGGTTTGTTTATTGCCATCTAGATGTTGTTTTAAATTGTTTCTACTGATTGAGTGAGGGAAATTGTGTTCACTTTCATTAATTGCAGAATTAACCACTTACTACAGAGTGAAATTAAGACGTTAAGCCCAGTCACATTACGAAAACTAGAGGACTCACAAGTTTGAGTGAAACAGAATCTTGGATCAGTATCAGAACTACATAGTTATCACCATGAAACATTGCAGAACAGTCTTGTGAGGACAGTGTGGTTTTTATCTACGACAGTAGGAGTATACCTCAAGTTGCTATCTCCCAGCTTGGTGGAGGAGAGTAGTACAGTAGAAGCAATCATGACTCATCAACGAGAAGCAGCAGCGAGAAGGCTGATGGAGAATTTACAGACAGACCTCCGGGCTCTCTCGGTAGAGTGCAAAAGGAAGTACCCACCAGTTAAAGAGGTAAGACTTAGGTTTTTTTTTCAGCCGTTCTTTTCTTATCGTGAGTTCATATCTGTCTAATCCAGCAACCTGGTGAGTTTGGGATGTTTCTGTTACAGTGTATGTGTTAATTCAAGGAGATGCAAGTTTGTCTTGTAATGATAATTTCATCTAATGTATGTCCCTTACAAGCCCCCCCCCCCCCACTCTCCCCATATCCTCATCCTCATCTTTTCGTTCCCTTCAGTTTTAGACAAGATCAACAGAGATCTAAATAATTGTTTCTGCACCTCAAATGTAATTTTACTTCATTTATTGGCATATCAAAGTGGTTCCAATCTCAGACTTTTCTACACTTGCAGAAGATTTTCAGATGTACATACAAGCTTCCATCATGTGAAAAATTTGTTTCATATCATTGTTCAAGAGTTTCATTACCCTGGTATAGTCAAAAGGAGAAGCAGTTCTCTGTAGATTTAAACAATGACCAAAATATGACCTCTCATTGACTTGCAATTCATGAACAACCCATATCACCCACTACTCCAACAAGTATTCATGAGTAACTGTGGTCAACTTTGGTGTATTTCTGTAGGAGATTCTCTAACCCCCCCCCTAAACACTTCCCCTATCCAACCAACCACCCCTCCTTAAACCGAAGGATCACAAACAGTGAAGGCCCTGTGATATTGACTCTGTAGAGTCCTGGATTAGTAATCATCATCTTAACTGCACACAATTATTTTTGCTGAAAGGGGGGTGGGAAAGGAGGGGTTAAAGTTTACATGTTGGGTGGTGGTGCACTGGTGCATATGCATAAGTTATTTAGAACAATTCCATAAATTTCAGCTCCACTTTTTATCTGTTTGATATCCCATTTATACTTCATACAATTTATCACAGGTGACATTCTCTATATAAACATAAAGTACCTTGCCTTTTGTTAAAAATAACAATGCAAATCCATGTTGGTTTGCATTATGCAAACACCACAATAGTTGCAGTATTTAAATGCTAAAGTAAAATGCAAAAACCTCAGAATCATGCAAAATGTAAACAGTGTACAGTAATTGCTGAAGGGTTATTCGAAGGCAACTGTATAAGCTGGCTGGTTGCAATGTAAACTTGGAGACCAAACATGTCACAGAAGGTTACCCTTTATTGAAATGGAATGATCTGGTTTATAGTAGAGCAAGCATGCAACTTAGTAATCAAGCTGGAAACATTAGGTCTAAACAATGTTGTCTGTATGTATAACACTTTTATTAATCTAAGGTGTCGTTATATAGGAAGTTTCTTGATTTTATGTGTGTGTGGGAGGGGGGGGGGATAGGAGGGGAGTGGGAGGGGTGGCAATGGATGGGAAGATGGTGGGAAGTTAGTGGGATTGGTTTCTGTCTGTGTGTTTCTTCTTCTTTCTTTAGGTGGTTTGAGCTTTTGATAATCTTACAGTAGCTTCTTTCTAGTTATAGTACTCCACTGTGCTTGAATATATTTAATGTAAATGATGACAAAAAGTGTGTAGAAGTTAAGTTCAGTTCTGTTCAGGTTTACCCCTTTGATGAATGTAAACTGGTTTCATAATGCATGACCGACAGTACAACAAAAGAAATTTTACAAATACAGGTAATGAAAATAGGACTATCCAAAGTACTTGCTCTGTGCATAATTAGTCCACACTTCACACGAGAATGAAATGGAACATGAATATTACTGTAAAAGCAGATTTATCTGTACCATGGGATGGTGATGTACCTGTGAAACTAATATCTCAGTGATTTAGCTGGGGGAAGGGGGAAGGGGGGGGCTATAGGTAGAAAAGCATGGAAAGGAAAAGAATGGTAAAATAATAATAATAACAACTATGATATTATACTGTTAGGCTACAGTGTTTTATAGCAAGTTGTTATCTGCTTTCAGAAGGTTTTTCTCATTAGCCAAACAATGCATAGTACAAGATTGCTGTGAACAAGTTTTTCTTGATTCAGTGACTGACACTTTTAGGAGGGATAACCCTCCCATGAACAGAGGTTATCCAAAATTTGGCCCCTGCCAACCCCTCCCCCTCCTCCAAACATAAAATTCAAATCCGTAACGGAGGGTCAAGCCTTTATGGTGTCTTGAAAAGTCATATCAATACAAGCATTAATTAAACTTATATTCTTGGACACTTAAAATGGGGACAAAACTTTGTCTTTGCCTCATCACACCACCAATACTGGCTACGTGCCTGTAGTGTCTCATGTTCTTTACACCCACTGCATAAATTTGAGTTTTTCACACAGCCAACAGCCTAATTACTGTATACATAATCAGAACGTCCTATCAAAGACTCAGGAACCTTAATAGTAAGATGGTTGTCTTTTATCATTTCTGTCCTAGATGTTTAGGTATGGATAGGACTGGTACTAGTTCCCACAGCAGTGCTGACAAGTGGTTTCTTTCATACAGTCGATTCAATACGCAGTTCTTCTCAAAGTTTCATGCAAAAATAATGAGAGTTTGATAGCAAGCGAAGAGTGAGGTGCTGTAGCATTCAGAAATAAACTTGGCAAGCTTTCAATTATATTCCTGTTATTCAGAGGCCCTGGATGCAAACCCATTCAAAGGTTGTTTTTAACTATGTTTGTCTTATACCGATCTCATGCTTCCTTTAGAGGAAGTATAGTCAGTAAGTTTGAAGTGTATGGAAAGGTGTGAATGGATATGCCTGGGTGCTTGCAAGGTGTTAAGCTGCTGCAAAAGCCATCTTAAGGGGGGGGGGGGGAGAGAGGAGAAGGTTTCTTTAATAAAATGAAACGAGATGTAACTTTTGTGCAGGATTCGCATAAAATATTGCCCTAAAACACCCACAATGTGGCAGTGAAGGACTCAAGAAAAGTAAATGTTTGTGTCATAATTTAAAGTTGTGTCAACATTTTCTTTTTTTGTCTGTGTTTTGTTGTTATGTGTCAGCCAGGGCTGAGGCATAGAGGAAGAAAGACAAAGGATTGATTGTATTCATAGTAAGGATCGGTCAGTTTCCAATTGAAGGGAATAAATTCCTTTAGGCTGCCTCCTGTTGTTGGATAAATCATTGATATGCCGAAAGGTGGAATTATGCCTAGATGTTGGTCATAGATATCAGCCATTCAGAGCCAAGACTGTAAATAATGGATGGGGTGGGGGGGGGGGGTAGTTTGACCATTGAGTCCAATCCCCAATCTCAAATTCTGCCAGATGAGCAATTTAAGTCTAGTATATAATCTATGTGTTAACAGACGCTAATGAGTTTGTTATTTGGTACTTACTGTTCATTTAACATTTTTAATGTTGTACAATGGAAAGAATTATTTTCTTCTGTTGAAGTGCTGTACATAGCATGTCATGAGTGGTGAAAAAAAAAAACCCAAAAAAAAACCTGTGTAGCAGTTTACCACATTTTAGAAATGACAGGGAATAGTTTATCTGGTATAACATTATCAAAGGCTATGTCATAAAAATGGTAAAATTGCTACTGTACACCTTTGCAGATATATATAGCAGCTTTTGTGGATATCACCATATCATATTTAATTTTTAATATAATTTGTGACTCTCAAAACTGCTACACAATATGTTCACAAAGTTATTCCCTGAAAGATCTGACGACCAAATTTTTTATTTTTTTTCTCATAAATGCAGCAATTATGTATCCTTTGGTCATTTGTGACTTTTTAAACTCTTTCTTGATATTGCTTCCAAAGTTTGGGATGATTACAGATAAATTTCATTGGATAAATATGAAACATTAATTGTTGTGTTCTACTATTGACACAATGAGGATCATATCCAAAATTTTTCTTCAAAAATTTTACCACAATCAAAGATGGCTTCACACTATTCAGTGAATTTTAATTCTAATTACGATGCAAATTAGTTTTAGCTGTTTTACATGTATGACAATATTTCACAATGAATTATGTAATATATTGTAACACTTTCCTCTGTGAGTAGCGCCGGCCAGCCGATTCAGGGTTCTTGGCCTAAGATGTAGTATTGTAATTGGCCAGAGAATGAAGATGTACACAAAATAAATCCAGAGAGGTGATGATATTTTTAACAGCGATATATTGAAAAGAAAACTTCTTACAGTAAGGTTAAGTGTCTTGCTGAAAATGCCTCCCAGATCGCTGGAAATGGCACTTCCCAGGACTTGTAAGTTGCATCTTAGCATTTTTCTCTTTGAAATTACTAGCGATATCATAAAAACATTAACAAAAAAATTAAAAAATATGCTCAAGGGGGGGGCAGCTGCCCCCTTCACCCCCCCCCCTTGGCTTTGCGCCTGGTTTGGTCCAACAGCAACCAGAGTAGACTGTTCTGTCCCTCCCAGGTAATTCATTTTATATAAATCCCTTAACAATACGTGGAAATACCACATGTATACAAATGATGAACTTTACCCTACAACTTAGCTTAAGACATAATACACAAATACTACAGTGCATTGCTACCATCCCCAAACAATTGTACTACTTTACAAGAGATGAATGTGATCACATGAGTATCCCTAGAAAATATCACATGTGTTACATCACAATCCCAGGATAAGCCTGATACCACATGCTGATCAATAGGAGCAGCCCCAAAAGCCATAATCTGCCAACAATTACAACTGGTTTACTTAATGCCAGGAGAGATAACCCCTATATAATTCCAAGGGGATTTAAACTACCACAATGGTTCTACAACGTCCACACAGAACTCCCATTGCTCCACAACTTTACAGTAACAGCGTTACAATATTATTGTATGGATATCTCTTGTTTTTCATGGAAATGATTTTGTAGCGATATCCCTAAACTGTTAATTAATTGCAAATAATATTTCATTATCTTCAGTGTACAGCAGCTGTTCTTGTTTTGATTGATTTGTATCAATTTTACCAGAGGTACCAATTAAAACGTTATTGTTTAACCCACGACTACAATTGTTTTACGCAAACTAAGACAAACACACCGTTAGTCATGTCACACTCAATGGTTGTTAATAGCTGCTACACATTATAGGCCTTACTACGGTATGCAATGAATAATTCTGTTCCTTTCTGGGAAATTTTCGCCTTGCTGATAGAGTTGTTGAATCAGTAGTGTTAAATACATTCAAGCTCAAACTTATGCCCTGATTCAGTTACACACAAATTTATTGATTTTTTTTTTTTTTTTCAAAATGAAATTTTAGCAGTTTAGCTACTGGGTTGCATTTATGGGGAGAATGGGATCTATATGTAAAGTTCTGCTCTTTAAAGTTAATTAAAAGTTTTTTTGCAGAGAGTGCATATGTACATGAATGTAAATAAAGCTGTGTGCTATTAAATGCTGTATAGTGACTGATATCATCTGTTGCGCCCATTCCTTATATACCCACATCATGCTAGAGGCTTGTCCAATTAATGTATTAGCTAGAAATTTGTTTTATGAAAAGAGGAGGATTTGATTGTGTGGATCAGAATTTGATAGTACATTGTATCCATTGTTTTTGGCATGGAGGATTTCTGAGTAAATCACATTTATAGCAGGGAAGGTGTTTATAATGTACAGTAAATGAGATTCAATACATTAGGATTTACTACAGTATACAGTACATGCAAAAAGTTGTTTACTTTTCTTTAAAGGTATCTCGTTATCCAATATTACAGTTCCTAAGATACTTTTACTTTGGTTGACATTTATTTCTGATTTTGCTCATTCTGCTGGTACAGCAGTGCTGTATGCCTTGTAATGGAATGATCATGTGTGTTTAGGACTGTATGATAGCGGAGGATAGGCCTACACTGAGTGGTTAAGGTTTGTGCAACATACGTGCATAGTATAGGAAGGGTCCCCTATTAGTTTGGTAGGGATCAGAACAGATGCTATTTGAGGTTAGTAGAGGTCAAAATGTGAAAATGAGAAAAGTCCTATATCTCAAGAACCTTAATTTTGAGGAGTACTAGGTGCAACTGGAATAGAATGTTATGCAGCATTATACCTCAAGCAGTGTACCATACATAGCTGTTGTATTACTCCATTATTTGTATCTAGACATATATGTATATATATTAACATTGATGTAAAGTATTTCAATATGTTCTAGTACACAGTTTCTTATGAGACATAGTACCTTTAAACATTAATTTGCTATTGCTTATGTACTGGATGTTGGTGGGCAGAAAAAAAAAACTACATGTACTGTTTCTGACAATGCATCTAATGATCTATTATTATTCATGTTACTCTACTTGTATTGGGAGATAATGCATGCATAGTGACTATAATTAAACATATCACACTGTGTGATGCCATTGTGAGATAAAGGCAAAGTTTACTTGACAATACACGATGTGTTATTATTAGGCCACTGTGTGGGATAAATATGGTTCCTGTGCATATTATGACCGTTGGATTGTACATTAGATGGTACTGTAGACCTGACATTACAATCACACTAGCTGGATCCTTTATCAACTTTCAGGCAACTTGAGGGGGAGTTATTTAATAACAAATAGTTTATTCACACAGAGTGAGTACAGGGTTGAAGGTGGCTGAACGTCATTTCCTCCTTGGGCTCTGTACAGTACCTAACATTACATCAACTGGTCATGTTGTACTAGAGCTAATCTTGTAATATGCCCTATATACAAGGAGGAAATGTTTGTGTAGTTGTCTTTTGTTAAGACAGTTGAAAAGAGTCACTTTAATGATATATGAAGACAAATGCAGCTGATAAACTTCCACTTTGAATGTAGTTTGAAAGCTAGATTTGCATGAATCCCAACTTCCAAATTGGATATTTAAGTCATTCCTTGTGGTAGTGAATAAAACCAGTGAAGGAGTTTGTCGCCCTTCAGTTCATGGCAAGGGCCTGGCAGGCATTGTCAGTCAACAACTCTTTATTTTCATTTTTATATTGGAAATATGGAATAAGAATTTATAAGTGCAGGGAAAAGGTAACTTAGGTAATTATGCATGCACTTAGAACTGAGTTTACTCTTACAGAATCAAGATTTGTTTGGGTCACTCAGCATTAAAGTTACAGTATGTCATTATTGCCTCTAGGGTCACTGGGAAATGGAAGACAGTGCTAAATGGTTGACCAGGTCATTCCAGACACTAGTATGGGTGGATGGTGAGGGGTTGGGGTGGAGTTAGGGCTAGGGGTGTTAAGGTCAATTGCTTGCTCCCTATTAGAGTCCTAGAATCTAAAGGGGCAACACGTGATATGAATTTGTAGAAAGGTCCAGTCTGGTAGAATGACCATAATGTCACATCACTTCCACCCACACTAATTGCATTTTATTTGATTGCGTGCATTAGAACTTGTTGGAGTACAGAATCTATTCTTTTATGATTTATTCTCAGAGCTCTCTCTATGCTCTGTGCTTCTTTCTTGTATTATTTTTTGGAGAAAATTAAAGTTTCCCAAAATCAGCAAGAATATACATTGTAGTAATGGTTTCCTTTCATATCACTTGAACTATTTTGAACTTTTGAAAGTACTTGAAGCCTAGGTAGACAGGACTGGAAATACGTAGATCTAGGTATTAAGTACTGTATCATCATTCGGTAATTCACATTCCAGCCAATATTGATGGTTTCATTCCATGTCAATAATAATTGCTAATGGCGCATGCTATTCTGTATGTAAAGGTCTGCTCTAGCAGTTGATATAAACTGTACCCTTACAGACAGATGGGAGTTTGTGTGAGTTGAGTGAACTTGACACCTGATTCTAGTTGCTTGTATTATCTTACCAGAGAATCTGTCAGACTTAATTTTATTGGAACAAGTTGGCAGGTTGCCAAGTGTACATGTACGTATATAGTAAATCCTCCTTTCATTGGATATTCAGGTTCTCATGATTAAGATTCAAACATTGTCTCCATGAATTATGTATCACACAATTCTTGCATGATCAAATCTCAAGCTTTTGTTTTAAATACTGACTGTGACGAACTCTTGAGAGAGAACGAAAGATAAGATTTGTTTGCTTTTTTTAATTATTTTTATAATTGTCATTTTTAATGAGGGTAGTCCTGCTCAGTGCAGAAGCACTGCTTTCCAGAGGAGCCCTCAAGGGGCTTTGCTTTGCTTTAATTTGGTTTAAATATACCAAACATCACATAACATTTGGCAACTGAAAGCCTGTAAAGCTTTGCATGACTAAAAACTTATGCAGATCCCTATAATATATACAGTATACTGTACGCAACACAATTATGTTTAATAAGCAAAACATGACAGTATTTACTAGAATTGATCAGCTTAGATAATTGTGATCAAAGTAACTTATATATTCAGCAAACTCTGGAGTTTAATGCTGTAAATGGATGTCATCTATCAGAGTATGTAAAGTAGGTTGCTAGCTAAAATAAAACAAGATAAAATCAAGGGCCATTGTTTGCTAACCATCCTCCCTGGAGAGAGAGAGAGAGAGACCTCCTTCTAAATCTGTATTGACTCAGTAGTAAATACTGGGACAGATTAAGGCGACCTTTGAGTTGTAACAACACATTACACAGACTACTGCTCATTTGTTACAACTTAAAAGCAATGAATCGTTAGATATTCAACATTTCACGTTTTAGTCCAACATGAGAGAAAAAAATCGGTTCATATTATATGAACACTAGTTTTATCGCTGAACTTTGTAAATAAAGCTCACAATACAACAGCTTATACAACAATGTTCATCATAATAATGTCAATACCTTTGCAGTCAGTGCATCTTCCAGCTGTATGCATACACTGTATCATGGTGCCTGACATGTTTACTGTGTGTTTCCATGACAACATCATCAAGTTTTTAATGATCCTTTGTTTTTTGTGCTAACATCAGATATTGTTAAATATCTCTTTTTCCTTTCAGGCTGCGGAGGCAGGGATGTTAAAACTGAAGACTATCAGCACCAGGAGTAAGCAAATAGAATCAGGTAAAGCATGGTCGTCACTGAGATAGGAAATTTGTGTCAACATAGAGCAAAAATGTATAAAGTATTGTAAAGGACAAAACAGAAACCGAAAAATAAGTTTGGGTGGAAAAGGTGAGGTTGTATTGTCGGGGCATTTTCTTGACAGCCTTTGGCTTATGAAATATAAGTTGTATTCTCTACCAAAAGTACCAAGTGACTTTATCCAGTCTTAAGTTGGTAGCAAATTATACTAATTAACCGTTTTCTTGAAGGGGTACCAGTCAGAGCTATAGTACTAAGTACACCACCGTTTCATTCCTTACATTATAGGAATTAGACAGAGCAGGAATTTAAAGGGAAGCAGGCATTTTTGATTCCTTACCATAGGCAAACTGAATCCATGTGATAGTGTTTAATTTAATAGGTGTGTGTACATATGTGTTTGTGGGCATGCATATGTACAGATGATTCTTTGGTGTGTAGGCAATAGGACCCAAAGAGTGATTAAACTTCATTCTTGAAATATGGATCCACCTTATTGTATACAAGAACCAGTTTGCATTTTGCGGAAGCCAAATGTCATGTGAGGTGAAGAAAGGTCAAAGTGTGAAACGCTTTAGTATTTGGTCCACCTCGGTGAGTTCAAGGACATGTTTGGTTTTAATGGGGGTCACAGTCGAAAATTTTAGCGATTACACTATACTGTAGCTCTCAAAATATAGCTCGAATGAACCATGTATGTGTGATAGGTTAGACCCACCTTAATGTTAACAAGAATTGTATTGTGTACTATGGAGGTCAAAGGTTATTCATGGTCCAAACAGGTCAGAGTATGAGGAATGAGAAACAGGATATTGACTCAAGGACAGACAAGTAATGTTTGGATGAGCTTTAGAGATGAGTGTAAGAAACTTGCTGGTCACTTGAATACAACAATGAGTTGGAACTTGAAAAATGCTAGCCTAGAAGTACTCTGTTGGTTTTGAACTTTTGTTACCTGGTTAAGGGAATCTGAAGCATAAACTTTATCAGTGAGTGACTTGTATGCAGCAAATAATATTTTGAATGTTTACCAAATGGTGAGTTGTTTTATCAATTTATGTCATGAAGGCCTGGTTTTGCCTGAGGAGTTTACCACACAATTGATTTTGATCAATGAACAGTTGTGGAAGTCCCAATGGACATTTTCAATAGTTTTCAAACTCTTTCTACCTTGTTCAGACTGAGTTTTTGATGTGACAAGCTAACAGAAATGCATTATTATGGGATTTTAGTGTCAGATAACATTGAAATGATAACAAAATCGATTTAAAAAGCTCTTCTAACTTATCCAATATGAGACATGAGACCCATGAACTGGTTGGTTCAAATTTGCTTTTGGCAGGAAAACTTGATGAATGTTGTTTGTATTTATCCCTTCTTGAAACATTTACAGTGTATTTGTATCAACCATCTCTTGCCTACTACTGACCTTGTACCTCATGGTTATTTGGTTTATGTTAAATCTCTCCAGATGCTGTTGTTCAAAAATCATCTCACATATAAGCTCATTTGATTTACAAATTATTCCCACACCAGGATTTCACCAGGGCTGCCGTCTAAAAGGAAGCTATGGATGAATAAATTTTAATCATAATGTATTCAGAAAGTACAGATGCATATTAGTTATTCTGACAATAAAAAAATTCAATAAAATCAGGCTTGGCGGTATGGCCTTGAAAAATTAAAAGGGTATACTCAATTCAAGAACAGATATCTCTTTTTTTCTCTTTTTTTTTGATTTGTCATTAACATGTTTCTACATACAGTAGTAGCTTGTACTGTACTAGGTGTACATAATTTGCTTTGATTGATGATAAGATACTATATTTTAGTTTATGCATGTCTATTCTGTTTTGGTGACATATTTTGCTGAAAAAAATATATATATATATATTTATTTCAGCTCTGACACTTACACAGTGATTGGCCACTTGTAATCTATTTAATACCTATCACTCAAAAAGTGTCTGGAACAGCCCATATTCGTCGTCACAGGAGTCCGCATTCAAATCAAAGATAATTATTTTGTTAATGATCACAGCACTATTCATATCAGCTTGTTGATATTAAATTGTCCTACATGTGTTCCTGTTGCTTTTGTTTGCAATGAAGACAACTCTAAAACTATGCAACACCATACAGACAGGGTGCAGGACATAGAAAGTATCAAAATACAATTCATTGTATAAAAACAGATGTTTGAGCTGATTTTGATAATTTTTTATGCTGGTTGTACTTAAACCATCGTATCAATTGGACTTATTCTCTTGAAAAAATAACCAAGTGTCATTTCGGAAAATGGAGTAAAACGTTCAAACATTTTGATATTTTACATGTAATTTTTAACAGTGTTTACTATGATACTATGAAAAGTGTCTGGACGACAAAATTTGAAGAGTGAATCAAGATCTTTAATTACTTGGTCGAGAATCTACCCTTGGTGGCATGATATCTAGGCCATTGCCCCAGTTTGGCCCATTCCATCTTTTATCGAATAACACTCGTTAAGTTTAGAAACATTGCCGACCAAACTCAAAAAAGCTGTTTTAGCATCGGCACTGAAAACTTTGATGTTTGATATACATACATTTGATATGCAAAAATAATGCCTCAAGAAATTGTCCAAAAAACTGCAGAAATTCTGTATTGCTAGTGATTATAATTTACTTACATGCTTCCCACACAGCCGATTTTTTCTTGATCAACAAATTAGTAAATATTTCAGCGACCCTCAACACCATCAGTGGACTCAAACTAGATCATTTTGAAACATCTTGGAATTACTTTTAGCTCAAATTTGGTAAGATCTCTTAAATTTTTATTGTGCTTTCCATAATTTTACTTTCAGCGCTTGTCGCAAACAGCGGCGAGATTCTTCAACCGTTCCTGCTGGGCTGTGATACCAGAAACATGAAGAATGTACAGCTGTCTCTGACCTCTATTCAACGCCTGATAACACATGAAGCCGTCTCCGCAGTAAGTTTATTCTCCAAATTCATGTCAGAGTTAAAGGCATTGAAGACTCGCACCAAAACGCGTGCCGCGCTCTGAAAAACTTAACTTTCCGTTGCTTGCAAGTGACGTGTTGTTAGTGTCGCTACAAAATGCAGACAGTAATGAAACGTGATACTTTGTTATCTTTAGCTGGACCTGAGATGTCCATCGCTGTATTGTTTGTACACTGTGCTGTGGGTATTGACCGCAGCTGTATGTACTGACTGTACACTACTGTCTAATTACCGATGGTAGCAAGCTGTGTGTGTATTTTCTGGGATCGATGTTGGTGTCTAACACTTCTGTTACACCTCATTCGAAGCTAGGTCAGATTACCGGCTTTAGACGTTTCTTTTTGCGCGAGTCTTCACACCCTTTAATGTGATGAAACCATCGCATTACGGAATTGAAAGAATTCAATTGAATCATTATGTTCTGAAAAGGAATGACTTCCATTCATATTGGGAGTCTTCTTGTCTGAGTTTTAGCTGCAAAGCTATCATTTACTTCGCTCCTCGCTTACCAGTCTCCTCACAACCTTAGCACCTCATTCTACCGTGTCTAGTATGCCCTGGTAATCTTTTAACACTGTGCACCCTCAACGACTGGCTTCTCCGGTCGTTGCCCCTTCCTTCTCATTCTACCATCCAAAGTGTTTACACATGCGTTTTCGTAGTGGATAGCAAATCTTACGGAAATTGCCCGGATACATTGGATTTTTACCTTCTATACATCCTTTGGGATTTCAGAACGTTCTACAGTCTTTTACAGCCTGATAAGTATCCTTTTCTTATAAAGGGAGGGAGTTTGGGGGCTGTTTTTAGTGCAAAGCTATCATCTGTGATGCTGCCACATTGTGAGGAACGGGTTGGAACATGTAGTTTAAATGTTATGAAAGTTATATTATTTAAAGCAACCTTGAGCAGACCAATAATATGTACTTATTATAAAGAGACAGATTTCATTTATTTAATAAACATTGATTAAAATGCGGGCTTCTGTTACTTTATATTGGTAATGGAAGGACATTTTATTTGGATCAAATTATGCGCAACATTTGTGGTCAAGCTTGAAAGAATGAATTCCATTGCATAAATGCAGAGTGATAAGTAAGTTTGGCTGTTGCTAAGTGCATTGTTTGGTGATATTTTTAGTGTGATTATTATACTATTGAACCTCTTTATTATCATGAACTAGACCTCCAGCTTTGAGAAGTGTGCTAATGCTATAACAATATGCATGGGGATAATCCCAGATTAAGTCTCCACAATCAATAATATACTTCCCATTTACCTTAACACATAAGTGCAGCATACATATAGTGTATATACAACTAACTGTATAGTTATATCTGAAGACAGTTAAGGAACCTGGTAGCTGGAGGGTTTGTTTGACGGAGGGAACAGTCTAGCCACCAGGAAGGGATTTATTTTTTTATGGCTAGGTAGTCTTGAGAAGTTGGTATTGTCAGGGCTGTGGCAGCCTCCCATTGAAGTCTGCTTCTCCATACTATGGCTGGCACTAGTTTTATTTTGGTCTATTTCTGTTTACGCTTCCAGTCTGGCAATGACAATTATGAAACAATGACAATGAAACAATGACAATGAAACAGTTTATTTCCAGCATAAATACTCAATATCACACATACATATGAAAGTAAACATTAAGTCAAGTTAACAAATAATTTTTAATTATACAAATACAAATCAAATTCAGTCTGAAAAAATGATTTGCATATCTTCTTTACTCCCTACTCTTTCCTCTGTCATATACCCGTCTACTTTATTAATATTATTTTTTGCTAACCTGCAGGAGGTGCAGCTTGATCAGGCTTTTCCTGCCAGCAGCCTCTGAGCTGTCATATGTTGTGATTAATTGTTATGAAGGAGTTCAAATTATATCCTTTCTAGCTTTATTAAACATGAATATATGAATATTGTGACACTACTGTCATCAAAGGCCTGTGGTGATAATATGATCTCTGTACATGATATCAGTACAAATCCTGTAGAGACCGACTCAAAACCTTTAAAAGTTGGAGAAATTTTATTCTCAAGAGACAGTATTGATTATTGTTAAATATTGCCCTAAATATGTATTTCACTTTTCATAAATTAAGTATTGCTTTGTTCTGTCTGTAGATGGAAATTGAATAGAAACTGTATATACTTTTTATTTTCCCAGGAGAGACCATGTTAACCTAAAAATTTAATCTTTTGTGCAAGTGAGATCATTTTGTTTTTGGTTTTTGGGGGTAGCATTTTCATGATAGCTTTCCATTGATCATTGAAATTATATTGTTGCTGATGACAATACAAGTGGTAAAATATGAGTGGTAAAATAAGAAGGAGGTCACTGGGGGTCAGTGAGGGTGCACAGTGTTAAAAGATTACCAGGGCATACTAGACACGGTAGAATGCGGTGCTAAGGTTGTGGGGAGACAGGTAAGCGGGGAGCGAAGTAAATTTTTTCTTACCCCCTGTACTCGATACAACGTTGGCCTGCGTACATTGATATCTCTAGAGTGTCTCTGTATATTGGAGCTCAAAGTCCATTTGAAATTCAACTACTGTATCTTCCAAATATTAGAAACCTAAAATGCGGTATCTGAAGAAAGGGAATCTTGCGATGTATCTGATTTCGTAAATAACTTGTAACATCAATGAAAACGTCAATACCTGTTTGCATTTCTGGTTCGTGGTAATATATATAAACAGGTCTGTTCAAGTACGTACATCATACAAAGAACCAGTATATAGTACACACTGTGTATATGAAATAATGTGTACACACATGTACAGAGGAGACATACATTGTGAGGATGTCATGTTAGCTTGTCACATATAACAGTAAACAATTGTTACTTGGACTGTTAGTACAGTGTGTCTAGTGAAAATGGGTTACATTACATCTGGAGCAGTGGATGGATCTGCTGTACTTGTTAATTATTTAATTTTAGGGTGTGTCATATGTTACTCATTAGTCCCATTTGAATAAGTACCACCTGTAGAGTATTGTACTGTCATTTTAATTACAAATTTGCTGTCATCATCGTTACAGTAGAAACATTTTATTTAGAGAGTAGAGAGGAAAATATTTAATGTGTGTGATACTGAGCTGTGGCGTGTTGCATGCATTGTGTGTAGAATTTGAGAAGATGAAAAAGTAAAATTGTCAATTTTTTTTAAATTGACTTCTGAAATGAATCATTTACATTTTGCAATTGGTTGGATAACCAAATAAGATTTAAGCTAAAATTCAGTAAAAGAGGTGTCATGGACAGTAGAAAAGAGACAAATTTATAGGCCTTGCAAGCGACATACAGCCCAATGACTGTTAATAATTTCATTTGCAATAATTACAGGATGATAAATAGCTCATTCCCTTGTCTAGCTTTTTCTCAGAAAGAGTCAATAAACATGATTCACAGCATTTTGCAGCGACTCTCAAACAGGCTTGCCACATCGAGACAGCTTTGTGTAATTTTACAACTGTTATGGGAATAATTTAACGTGTGTTAGAACTAAGATTCTCCATGACTGAGGATACCCTTGAGAATGTTGTGTTTTCCCCACTACTAGTAGACTAGATGCTTTCCTTGCGCACATTCAGTATGGAATCATTTAAGTTTATGATGATTGAGCTTTATCGTTAAAAGAACGGGGGGAATTTTTGCTCTTCGTTAATCTCTGTGAAGGTCATCTATAATAATTGGCTCAAGTTTTATCCAGCAATAGGTTAACAGACGTTTTCTCTCCCATGGTTGATAATAACCGACTCAAACTTGATGAGGAGACTGTGAGAAATCGAATTATAAATTAATTTTATAAATGAATCGTATAAACCGTAAAACCTTGAAAGAAATCTGTGTCACGACTGGCTGCCAAACACAAGAAGTAACATGTTTATGATACTGTTCGGAACAATCGGTATCTTTTCTGAACATGTGTCGGAACCAAGATTAGTGAGTCCGTTATCTGTAGGAACAGTCATTATTTTTTTGCATGAAAAGTCCTTCAGATTTCATTGCCAAGGAGGAGTAAACACAGTATATTAATGTGACTATAAAAATGGCAAAAATGAAATTATAAAACAGCATAAAGTTATTGAAGGCACTTTTTGCTAAAGTGCTTCCTTCCACTAAGTCACTGTATGATGATGGAGCAACGTGTAACACTTATAATAAATAATATAATAATATATACGTAAGATAATAATATTTTGGATCATTAATAAAACTTGAACAACTGTTACATTGCTACATATGTTCGATATTGTTTATGTAGATTTAGCCCCCATGAAAATGATGTTAGAAAATTGGCATTCTGGAAATTGTGTTAAAATTAAAAATAAATATGCCAGTACTTAAAAATGCTGTTTAAATAATGGGATTTGTGTTCTAGATATCTTCTGCAGGCAGAAAGATAGACCTATCTAATAATAAAAACCACTCTGATATATATTTATATTAACAGCTGTGATTGATATGTTTGGCATAAACGATGATATGGGTCTGTTCACTATTGCGGCTGATTGATGTTAGTTCCATGTTAAAATATGAATGATTCATGATTTTCCAAGTTAAATTTGTTGACAGTTTTTATCAAGAAAGTTCAGAACAAACTGATTTAGTATTAGTTTGAATTTTGAATTTTCCATCATCAATCAATGTAAGTGTTTTAAAGATTAAGAGTCATAAAAATTGTTAACGGAACAGGAAGGAGTTTGGATGCTTTGCTGGTGTTTATTCATGTTCCAACTTGACGGATTGTTCTTGAATGTATGGGCTTGAGTCTTTCTGAACACAGCCGGGGAAAAACAGAAGCTTCACATAGAACGTCTGAACATGATTTACTTCCTTTGTATTTTTAAATATTTTTTTATCTATCTCTTTGTGTTCACCATGCTCATTGACCTGTCTGTATTATGTGAGTGTTTTTGTCCCGTCTGTTACTGTTACTTGTCATTTAGCCTTTGAAGAAGATCCTGCTAGGATCGAAACGTCAGGCCATCTTACTTTTACACATTCTCCTACACAGGCTCTCTAGTGGATAGGCAGTTTGCTAACAGTTTTGTTTTATTTTGTATTTTTAAAGCGTACCTATTTGTGATCTTAGTATGTTCAGTTTCAATTGTAGGTTTGTTTTCCCCAAAGGGCATCTGGTAACTGACAGGCCTAATGTTAAAATCTATTACATTACATGTAGGATAGTATTCCAAAGTAAAGAGACATTCTGTTCATGTGGTCTCCCTTTCTCCTCCTTCAGAATGCTGCCTGCAATGTCATTAACATGCTATGGAACCTCATGGAGAGTGGAACTGAGGACTTGAAAGTGTTACAAACAGCGGTGGTTGTTTTAACAACAAATACAGTTGTTAGAGGTCCTATGCTAGCCAAGGTAACAGATTTCGTCATCATCATTCTATCTTCTTGTGTCTTGCGATTCATAGGAGGAACAGGGTTAGTTTCCCTTTTCTCAGTGGCGGAGCTAGGGGTATTGGTCAGGGGGGCGAGAATGGTCTGTAGGGGTGCTTTCGACACTATCTAAGCGGAGCGCCACCACAGGTTGGCGCGGAGCGTACAGAAATTTTTTGAGTAAAGATACTCCCTAGATCGCCGGAAATGACCCTTTCCGGGCCTTGCTAATTTGCAGATAAACGAAGAATAAATAGGTGTCATCACCATTTTGTCAGAAAATTACACCAACAAAATGTGACAAATGTCAATAGGTATTTGAGAGCGCAATAAAAAAAGTCAATAATCGCGAATAAGTGAAAAGATGTAAAAAGCTGAAACGGGCGCCCAGCAGTCCATTTGAGTCCGTCAGGGGGGGGGGGCATCCGCATTGTCCATTGCACTTGTCAACAGCGCTATTAAAGTAGCCTAAAACATAAATCATAGGATTAGATAGATCCTTAGCTTATCAGGGCACTTCATGATGTTGTTTTTTGCCTGTTTGTTTGAACATATAAGCTATATAGCACTCTACCATTCCTCTCGGGTCCGTCTCCAATTCATATGCACTTCAATCAACCTAGCTTCAATATGACAATTGACAAGATTTTAGCACTATGTCTGTCTCCAGTTATCACCTAGGAGGTCATTGCCGACATCTTCTTCCTGCCAAATCTACTACTGTATTCCAGTTCATACAACATGTATTCTAGCGGAAAATTTCATCAGGCTTGAGCCCTGTTTGTTTTACTTAGTGAGGTTTTCTGAATACAGAGGTGTACACAAACTGATATTCAAGTTAAATTTGTTTGAAAATATTGTTGTTGAACTTCTCGCAGAAGAGTTATAATTACTTAGCTGTAATAACCATAATAACCATCGCATTATAAGTTGAGTATAGTTACTGTGTATAGCATCAAATAGCATCTAAGATGTACTTCAGTTTAGTACAAATTTACAAAGTGTTTGAATTTCCTGGGGGCCTTGCTATTAACAGATGAAATGAGATAGTCGATGCATGAGTTAATTGTCGATAAGCACTCAGGTATTCAACCAGATGTAATCGTATGTGTTCTAGTTTAAAAAGGGTTGGTTGAATGTACCTAAAATATTAAAAAAAAACAGAGGATATGAAAATCATAGGTAAGCTGGTAGTAAACGTGAAATGTTTGCAATTTACAAAGTATCTACTTAACTAGACTAAGTAGATGTAAAAGTGCAGAAGTAGCATGGAGGATATAGATAATGTTTAAGTTTATATGGAGTTAATTTGACAAAGCTCATCATCACAACATGTCCCTTTAACGGCTTATCTTCAGAGCTTAGATACCCAAAATCATGTAAGTACTAACAATAAGTAAGGAACAGGTTTGGTAAACACAGTAAGCAGCCCCTTTACAGCTTCTATCAAATGTGAGTAGATTTATGTTTTGGATCCTGTTACTTTCTTAAACTTGCCTCCAGGAATTGATAAATAGAAGTTTCAAAATATTTGATTGCGGGCATTTTCAGATCTATGCGAGAATGTATTCCTTCAAAATGGACGAAAATTGTTTAAATTGGGTCATTCTCCTCTGTAGGATATTTTAAGATATATAATCTTTGAATATGTTCACACAGTAGACAGATTTTTGTCAACAATGATCAGAAATGCTGTTCCTGATGGCTTCTATGCTTTTCTAAGTGTTGTAGGGATTAGAGGCAACAACATATGATACACTGTCTCCTTCATTCAGAGCTCATTCCAATAGAAAACAATCCCACATAAAACAGTAAATCTAGTATTCATGAGATTGATGAATGCAAAGGTGTTGATCTCAAGATTAGGAAAGAGCTAGAAATTTTGCAGATAATGTACGATTTGAAAATAAATATAATTTGCGATGTTTTGAAAGGCCAGATTCAGAAGGAAGAGGTGATGGTCGTCGGGGGCGCAGCGCTAAAAGTTTAACAGCTAACAGGGATTAGAGGCAGCAACATATGACACACTGTCTCCTTCATTTAGAGCTCTTTCCAATAGAAAACAATCCCACATAAAGCAGTAAATCTAGCAGGAAATTGATGAATGCAAAGGTGTTGATCTCAAGATTTGGAAAGAGCTAGAAATTTTACAGATAATGTACGATTTGAAAATAAATATAATTTGCAATGTTTTGAAAGGCCAGATTCGGAAGGAAGAGGTGATGGTCGTTGGGGGCGCAGCGCTAAAAGTTTAACAGCTAACAGGGATTAGAGGCAGCAACATATGACACACTGTCTCCTTCATTTAGAGCTCTTTCCAATAGAAGACAATCCCACATAAAACAGTAAATCTAGCAGGAAATTGATGAATGCAAAGGTGTTGATCTCAAGATTTGGAAAGAGCTAGAAATTTTACAGATAATGTACGATTTGAAAATAAATATAATTTGCGATGATTTGAAAGGCCAGATTCGGAAGGAAGAGGTGATGGTCGTTGGGGGCGCAGCGCTTAAAGTTTAACAGCTAATAGGCTAGGTAGAGTGCATACAGTGGAGTAGAGACAGGTAGGAGAGGAGTGCAGTAAATATCCAAATCAGGGAGTCTGAGGGGTTTGCCAAGTCTTAACGGCAAGTTGTTGTCCTAGATACTGACCAGCTAGATATAACATAGGGGTTAAGTTTGTGCAGACTGGTGAGGGAGGTACAATCTTAATTCCTAGGTTGGCAACTCAATGCCTCCTTTGCAATCACTCCATATAATAAAAACATTGTAGGTCTCCCGAGGTATAGATCCATTCACTGAATATGAGTATTTTTCCATTTTGTGCTCTTGAATTTCTAATCTGTGACTGGCATTTTTACCATTAATTGTTAACTTTTGCTCTGCAGGCTATTGTGATCTGCTTCCGATTACACTACTCGAAGGACAACACAACCAGCAACACTGCATCAGCAGTGGTCCAGCAAGTGGTTACCATGGTGTTTGAGAGGGTCATGGCAGAAGATGAGGCTAATGCAGGTAAATGAGAGTGAATGCGTTGATAGAGCATTCCATACACCATACTTACACCATACATACACCATATATTCCATACACCATACATACACCATACATACACCATACATGCAGTATGTCTGGTCCACTTTTTCCTTTCTTCTGCTCTTGTAGATTCTACAAGTGCGATGGAAGGAGAGGGGCAAGATGAGGTTGAGGGTGTAAGGGTAAGGGGGTAGGATAGAGGAGGCGTAATAATTACTTCAATGATTGGAAATGAGGATGAAGAGGGGGTAGGTTACTTTGTTGGATCTTGAAATAATCCTCTATATCAGTTTATATGTGGCCTTTATCAACTTTTTGAAAATTTTCAAGTGATTGACGGAGGAGGTGGGTGAATATATTCCAGAGTGTAAAAGAGGGTGCTTTAGAATACTGTCGAAGAAGATTTGTTGATCGCTGAAATCTTAGCGTTTACGATGAAGAAGATTTTCATTGTGAACTGAATCTTCTCCAAATTGTTAATGAACTATCTGTTAAATGGAATGTCACTTCAATACTGTTCTATATGTGTTTAGTTCATTGGAGATTATCGCTTCATGTGCAGAGAATGATAAATCATGCCCTTGGCATTCCAGTGTAACTTATCTTTCTGCTAAGAAATAACAACACAAGTTTAATTAACCAAACTGCTTTACGGTCCAGTGGTTGCTCCACTCTTCTGCACACGGTTATTAAAACTGCTTTGTCGAAGCGTAAGGGACAGAATAAGATGGATTCTCACATAAGTATGATGATAATAATGTGTGTATAGCAGGAAATTTCAGTATGCTGCATTTGATAATGCTGTGGTGATAGTTTCACTACAAACTGTACCATTAGGTTACCATTCGGTTAGTGCAGCAGTTTCCAATATGCAATATTAAGGGGTTGTGGGAAAGCATATGCTCCTTTAGGGCCGACAGGGTGTTCCTCTGGTCCTGGCCTAGGGCTGAGAGTGTGTGAATTGTGTTGCACCGATTATTGGCATGCATTATTATCAATATCGGCCTACATCACTGATATTGCTTCTTTAAAACAACCATGTTTTGTCAAAGGTAACTCTAAGATACTTTGTACTAGCAACCAATCCCTGTTCTTTTGGTATTTCAATGCGATCTAAATCTCAGTTCAGGGCTCTAATTACCCAGTATAGCCTGTGCCACAAGCATTTTAAGCTGCATCCTGAACCGTAGGCCGATGCAATAGAAGCTTGAATACCGGAACACCGCATGTGATACTCTTCATCATTTATGTAAGTCTGTAAGGAGCAGACTACATACTGTGTACAATTTGGTACATTTCAATATTCATATTAATTTGATTTAGTCATGATATGCTTGTGTAAACCTGGAATCCAAGCAAAACAAGTATGACACCTTATTTACATATCTCAGTAAGGAGCATTGACCATACAAAGGTTTAAACCGATCAACAGTGAATGACCGGATGTAGATCATACCAAGGGCCTGAGAGTTATCAAAAGACTGACTCTTTAGGTATATACAAGAAAAATTGCATAGTAACTAAATATGAGAGTTATCAAAAGACTGACTCTTTAGGTACAGGAAAGATTGCATAGTAACTTAATATGAGAGTTATCAAAAGACTGGCTCTGTAAGTACGATATATTGGAAATAATATGCAAATTGATTCATGAATATTCATACCTTAAGTCCCATCGCAGAGTATCATGCTTACTGTCTTACAATAAGAGTTTTCCTGCCTCTATTTTGTGTAATGGTAGACACTGAGTCCATCATTATAACAGTTTTTAATGTGATTAAAGTTGACAGCATCTTGGATAATTTACAAATATCCAACACAACAGAAACATTTCACTTTGTAGTTGCCATGGTGAGGTAATCTGTTGTGACAACAATACTGGGTTGACATTTTCTAAGCTATAGACACGTTTTAAAGGAAAATAAGATTCTTGTCAAATATTTCCCAATCTGCATCAAGTTTTGTTCAGATCTGTGACTGTTTTCTATAAAGTTCATATAGATTGTGCGGTTGTATACATTTTTAGTACAAAATGTGCAGGAAATTATAGTTTCAAAATGTTAACTATCTTTGAATCTAGTGAATATTCTACCAGAAACATGTTGCTTTATTTTTGTAACATATCATTGAGAGTATTCGAAAGCGATTGCTCAAAATTATATAAAAAGTTTTTGAAATTAATGCTTCCTAAAATCCTGCAACTCCTTATTGAGAAAGGTCTCTTATAACCAAAGAAATTTCCTCTGGGCGTAGTTGCTTAGTGAATCTAAATGTAACTATACCCAGACAAAGCAAAACATAACCTGTCAGATTTACAAATTTGAATTCCTTAAAGGCATTTATTTGTTTTGTTTGTATTCATTGTCAGAATTTTGTTTTGCTCAAGGTTTATATCTTGGATCAACAGGCAGTTCTAAATATAGATTGCCTTATCTAAGTCATGACTTAACACTGTGATAATATCACTGTCCTGTGTACTACCATTCAGTGCAGATCAATGAATCAAACACCTATACATTATCGATGTGTTTGTGCATGGTGTGTTTGTTGTTTTCCTGGAGGGGTGAAGCTTTATTTTTGTTTTTCCAAGAGATAGGACACAGGTGACATGGGACAGTAGCAGTGTAGGTATATTGTGATTTCTCCTGTGAGCTTTTATAGCCACTGATCAGTGGCTCAGTTGGTTGAGGACTTTACTCAGGAAGTTGAGGGGTGCTCCCCTTACCTGTTACCCCATTACTGTTGCACTTTGCATTTTTCTACCCAGTCTGGTAACTGATCACTTTGAGGATGGCACCCCCATCCCTCTGACCTCCACCTTCAGGTCATCTCCCACCTACCCTTCCTTCCTGGTGTCCCTTTCAAATTCTTCACATCGGCGTCCAAACTCACACCAACAAATTGTTTTATGATCGTGAATGGACTTGTGTCTGTAAAACATTTTTTTTTTTATTCGCATGTTGTTTACTTAATGTACTTTAGTCATGTTTCTGTCAAACTTGGCTAAGCTTGTCACCCCTTTTTGTGGTTTACTTATATGAGATGGCCTTCAAAATACTAGTAATCCCAATAAGAGGATCATAGACTGCCATTAAATTTAAAAGGTACGGGGGTTGCACAACTTATAAAGTCCCATGCCTGTACTTATGGCTGCTTAAATACTGCAGAGTAATTCCCCCTAAAGGAGATTATTGGCAGCTTCGTTCAAATAATTACGCTAAACTATTGCAATGTGTATTTTGATATTTAAGAAGCAGACATTTCTCTGGGGAAATATCGATGAGCGTAAACTACTTGATCGGCTTTATAACCAGTAAATGTTCCTACTATCTTCTCTCCTTAGATGGGTCAGAGTCGAACCATTCTGCAGCAGTGAAGGATTATGGGAAGGGTGATAAGGAAGCTCCGAAGACGCTAAGACCATGTGCGACTGATGCTTATCTCCTATTTCAGGTATGGAATAGTCTGGAATTGGTTGAATCATCTTGGCGTAAAATACAGTGAATGGCAAATAGCAAACCGAAATGGGTGTTAGCAAGAAATGAACATATAGCCCTGGGGCAAGAAAGAAACAAACATTATCTTGAAATGAAATATTGACTGTTTGTTTCTGTTGAAGGAGTCTCCTTCATACTATTCCACTGTTTCTCTCTCTTGATCATCTACTTATCCTATCAGCTTGGTAACATGACTGTCTCCTAGGTAACATACTACTGGGTCACGTAGGTGAGAATTAGTCTCTGCACTATTCCACTCTTTCTCTCTCTTGATCATATACTTAACCAGCTTGGCAACATGACTGCCTCCTAGGTAACATACTACTGGGTCACGGTAGTGTAAGAATTAGTCTCTGCACTATTCCACTCTTTATCTTTCTTGGTCATCTACTTAGCCTATCAGCTTGGTAATATGACTGCCTCCTAGCTAGCATACTGCAGGGTCACGATAGTGTGAGAATTAGTGCACGTCACCCTCAAGCAGGCTGTCTATTGCATTGTCTATAGTCCCTTCTCTTGAAGGGCATCAAGGTCTTGTATAAAGAGTCAAGTCTGTGGTGCCGTATGTCCGGCCCTGTTAAGTATATGATACCTAGAGGAGGAAGGGGAATATTTCTGTATGAGAGCAACCCATTTATAAAACATTCAAACTTGGTATTAAACAAAAGTGACAACAAATCAGAGGTTTTTAACTATTTCAGGATCACAGACTGCTGGAACTTTTTAAAATCCCATATAAGCCATGGGGCCTGTCAGTGGCATTCACAAAGGGGAGGGTAAGGGGGAAGGTAAGAGGGATGTTTATGCACAACAAGTAGTCATTCTTTTAATCCAATTTTTCAATGAACCAGCAGTCAAGTGTACAGTAGAGATATGTGTGCATTCCTTCGGAGGGTCTTAGATTGGAATAAAAAAACATGAAAGGATAAACAAAAAGGTATGGCTGAAGATGCAAGCAGGGAAAAGACACAAACAAAAACAATAATAACCAGTGGCTATTCTAGTCTATGACCGTCCTAAGCAATCCTCAATGTCTGGGAATAATTATCTCGAGGATAATATACCTCCTAATATAACTTTTTGTAAAGCAGTTTTTAGATGCTAATAGTTGTGACCAATACTGAAAACCTTTAAAGACTGTGTGAGTCTGAGATGACTAAAAAAAAATTTTTCCCTGCAGGATCTTTGTAGTTTGGTCAACGGTGACCAGCCGTATTGGCTGAAAGGAATGACAGGGATGTCTCGGACCTTTGGCATCGAATTGATAGAAGCAATTCTCAACGCTTTCCCCCCTGTTTTTCTTCGGGTATTTATTTGCTATTTGACTTTTCTTTCATTTCTACATTTCAATCATTTTAATATGTGTAGACGAAATAAATGGAACCATTAGTTTCTCATGTTTGTTTTATGGCTATGAACAGCCTTTCATCTTAATAAAAACAGCATTCACAATGCAGGTTTTTGTTGTGTCATTGAGTCCTATGGTTGATTGGGGGGAGGGGGGGGGGGAGTATAATCTCTGTCACCATTCATCTTTCTTTAGAACAAGCAATGTTTAGGTTCAGTGGAGAGGCTACCATGATTAAAACCTTTGTTGTGTTACTTTTGCTCAATAATAACTATTTATGCTTTAAAAGTTTCATGTAAGTAGAGTCTTCATACATAGTCTGAAGTCAATTTGCCTTCTTAAATTGGGCGATCTAGGTTTTTTCCCTACGTTCTTTGGTTTTTAGTTTATCAGTTTGTTAATTTGTTTCTGTAGTCTCATTAATATTCATGTGGCGTTATTCTTTGCAACTGATGATGTACAAACGATAAATACTTTTCTCCGGGATCTACTATTGTATAAAATTAGAAGAAAAACAAAATTCCTGTTTAATTCTCTCTAGTGTTTATTTATGTTTACATAGAATGTGACCTAACGATAGACCAACTGTGTCTTACGTCGTAAGTTTCCTGTCATGTTTCCCTTCTCCCTGACAGCATAATGAATTCAGCTTCCAGTTGAAGGAAAGAGTGTGTCCTTTACTCATCAAGCTATTCTCACCTAGCCTAAAGCATCGCCAAGGTTTGGGTATGCCCGTCAGCAATCTTAGTCCCGAAAAGCCCTCCTTCCCACTCAGCCTGAGACTCTTACGAGTCGTATCGGTCCTGATTAACAAGTATTACGCCCTCTTGGTGAGTAGAATGTTTTCGCTGTAAGGTTAGGACAATAAGTATAAGATTTGTCATGTGCAGTTAGCAGTGATAATGTAGGTTAGGAGAATAAATAAAAGGTTTGTGATATGCAGTTTGCAGTGGTAAATTACTGTAATACCTTGCTTGAAAAAGGAATTCTTTTCAATAAAGTTGATGGAACATAGATGCTACTGCTTGATCTACAGTGTATAAACTGAAGAATGATATGAACTTTTAAATTGCAGATTTGGATACTTTTAAGTGGCTTTTTGAATTTGATAAAGTATTTTATCAACCCACCTGAGTAGATAAGATGGCAATTGATCAAAATGAGGTGCCCTCATAAATGTTTTTTTTTTTTTTGTCAAATAGAATATTAAGGAGAAAATAACTTGATCTTTTCAATTGATTTCCAGTATCTTGTCTTACAGACACTTTCTTATAGTAGAATTTGGAAAACTTCACAGTTGGAAATCGAACTGATCAGTAAAGATATTGAACTATATATTTATAGGATTTTGGATATTTCATGCAATCAGTTCTTTTAACAAAAGAAAATCAACTCAAAAAGCTGCTTTTAGGCAGTTGTTGAATGGAGCTGAATGTTGATGTTTCTAATTTTTAAAGTAAAAGAATACCAGGTCAATTTATAACTTTTTTTTGTGCAGCAAATTAAGACAAACAGGAAATATCTGCAAGTCTTTGTTAGGGCAAGCTGCCATTCCAGTCCAGTGCATACTCGCTGTATTGGTCATTGAGAACTTTATGACATTTAGGATAAAGTAAATATCTGTTAAGCTGTTGCAAGTAACTAGGGGAAGAAGTATTTATATTTCCATTTATTTATTTTTTATATTCTATATTTGTGTAAAAAGAGTTACATCCCTGGATTGTTCCTGTTGGTGAATGGCTGCTGCTGCTGGCTGGTTGCCCATTTCATACATAATTTCTAACATTAATGCATGAAAGTATAATAAATTGCAATTTTTCATTTTTTCAATAATCTTTAGCATTCCTTCGGTCTTTTTTCTCAATCTTTCATGTATCCGTTCTTCTGTATTATACATATATATATCTATATTCATTTCGACAGATAACAGAATGTGAAATTTTCTTGTCGTTATTGGTGAAATTCACTGAAGGAGATAAACCACACTGGCAAAGAGTTCAGGCCTTGGAAGTGCTGATGAAATTGTGTCATCAACCAAAGTTACTACGGTGAGATCACTTGCCGCAAACGTTGATGATTTGTTCAATATAGTTAGATGAGCTGTAAAATCCTCTCTTGGTATTCAAAATATTTACTGAACTACCTTTGTATCTTTCCAATGTGATGCACACACACTAAAAAAAAAAAACTTTATTTCAGTACTTTTTACTTAATGATTAAACACATATTGCTTAAAGTTAAACCCATAGTAGCAGAAGCCACATGTTGGCTTATTAAAAAAAAAAACATGTTTGTGAAGAATTTTGAAGAAACTGGGCTTATACATATGTATATATGATGTTATATTTTGTTGACAAGTGCTCAGAGATGTTGGCATCCATACCACTTTTAGGATAGACAAAGTACTCATGTTCAACAGTCACTGCAGAACATTTGAAGTGAATGTTTTTCAAAGTCAGCACAACAGTTGCAGAAAATCCAGTCGTATTTGCAACAGTGTGCTGTTTTGCCTCCGTCACTCAATGAACTTACCCACATAGAGCTGGTAATCACCCCTCTTGTTAAAAACAATGAGTGCATCGTGACAAAACTCTGTTTTAACTGATTTAAATTTGAGCAAAGTAATATCAAGATATGTTGATTTCATCTGTAAATGATCACAAAGCTGCTGTAAAGAATTTTAGAGTCTTTTCTTGAAGGTCATAGATTAAAATGGAAGCTAAGAGGTTTGTTTTTGTGAGGGAAGAATGACAGAGGGTGTGTTGAGGTGGTGGGGGAGGGAGAGGGGGAGGGAGAGGGGGAGGGGCTTGTAGTAGTGTTAGGTAGGTCATCAGAAAAAAAAATCATATGGAGATATCTACAATGGTAACAGAAATGAGGGAGAAATTATTCAGCATCTCATCAAGGAAATGTTTTGTTTAATAAATGGGGTATCAATTACTTTGGCTTTATTTAGATCAATCGTTATGGTAACCAGGTTGTTTTCTAACATACACCTATTGCTCCATATCACACAGATGCTTTTGTGCTTCCTACGACATGAAGCCACACAGCACCAAAATCTTTGGCAATATCATCAATGCACTTGGTGCCTTCATCCAGTCACTCTTTGTCAACCCAGCTGGGGATAAACAGTCAGGTCTTGCAGGTAAGAAGACAATACTTTCAAACTCTAAACCCATGGTCTTTACCAATGTATGTATGTATTTTAGATCCTCCTGCTAGCAGGAACTCCCAAAGAAGCCCCATTGGCTTATCAAAGCCGCAAGCTGACCCAAGTCAGTCTCTTACATTCTTATTTAATGTCCATGATTATGAATTGTCAATTGTCAACAACTCTGTAACTGGACGATATACATTAATCTTGGTCTGGTATTGCCCTTCACTATATTCTGATATGTCCCCATTCAATTATGTGCTTACCCTCTCACCTTGGTAGGGAACTTCTCTGTCACCTTGGTAGGGAACTTCTCCCTGATCTTGGTCTGGTACCCATTGTTATCATGGTCTGGTATTACCCTTCACTATAGTCTGATACGTCCCCATCCAATTATCTTGTGCTTTCCCATCTTGTTCTGGAACTTCTCTGTCACCTTGGTAGGGAACTTCTCCCTGATCTTGGTCTGGTACCCATTGTTATCATGGTCTGGTATTGCCCTTCACTATAGTCTGATACGTCCCCATCCCATTATCTCTTGCTTACCCTTCACCTTGTTCTAGAACTTCTCTGCCACCTTGGTAGGGTACTTCTCCCTGATCTTGGTCTGGTACCCATTGTCATCATGGCCTGGTATTGCCTGTTAACTTGGTCTGATACTGTCCCTCCTCTCATAGTCACCTATTTGCCTTTCCCTGTGGTGTGGCACTACCCGTCATGGTGGTACAGTACTTCCCCTCACCCTGGTGTGGTACCTTCCACACACCCCTTGGTCTAGTACCTCCCTCACTGGTATCTGTTTCTGCCTTACCCCCTCTGGTAATACTGCTAACTACATATGCCTCTGTGCTTCTGTCTGATTTTGGCTGCTAAAATATTTGAAATATCATGTGCAAGTTTTTGGATATTTGCATTTTGGGGCAAACCCACAACAGGATATAAGTTATCTATAAGTTATGAGTGAACTGTATTAACTAGAGAACTCAGTGGTCATCGAAAAGCCTACAAGTTCCTTAAAATTATACCATATATGAAATTTGTGCGTGAGTGTGTGTGTGTGAGTGTGTGTTCAATTATTCCATCTATTTGATCTGTTTATATCTTCTTTCTTCTCTCCATCCCTTGTCTACTAATCTCCTTACATCTATCTCTTTGTGTTCACCATGCTCATTAACCTGTCTGTATTCTGTGTGTGTTTTTGTCCCTTCTGTTACTGTTACTTGTCATTTAGCCTTTGAAGAAGATCCTGCTAGGATCGAAACGTCAGGCCAACTTACTTTTACATATTCTCCTACACAGGCTCTCTAGTGAATAAGCAGTTTGCTAACAGTTTTATTTTATTCTGTTTATATCAGGTGAGAAGATGTCCAAGGATTCCTCAGGAAGTCCAACCATTGGTAATAGTACAGGGTCCCTCACAGTGGCTGCTGCAGTCTCCAATTCAGCATTCTTCTATAAGGGCACCTGGATACCACTGGTACCAGTATATGCTTCCAATCCATCAAAGACAGCATTGTAAGTACTCTCTGGTGAGAATAAAGTATACTGAAGTATTATGTTGGGTGGGGAAAGTCACAGAGTTCAGGTGATATTACTTTTAAAAATAAAAGTAAGTTCCCCCCCCCCTCTTCTTTTTCTTCTGTATAAATCATAAATGCATGACTGAAATTCTGAAAAATTGTAGAAGTATCTCAATATTAGAATGTTGTCCTATAATGAAAGTTGAAAGTCAGAGTAACCCTCCCAACAGATGCAGATTTAAGTAATGACTGTAATAATTAAGAGCTGAAGGATCATAGCTACGTTGTGATTTCTCGCCCTCGTACCATCTTAAACCAAACTTTTCTTAATGAGAAGGAAAACTCAGTGTCTCAATTAGATTTAGTATTTCTTCCATTGCTAGCTCTGCTCAGAAGAATGTGCCTTAAGGTTGCTGCACTTTTCCTTTCTCGAATTATATTTAGCATCACATAATGGTTTGTTGCAGTAGCTTCAAACTAAATTCAATCTCAAGTGCCGATCAAAGAAAGAAAACATTACATCATTTTATGAGAGTTGGGTGGGGTGGTGGGAATGGTCGTGATGGGGGAATTATGCAATCTTGATGGTTCTTTTCATAGGTTCTAGATCAATACACAACAAGAGACTGCTTTATCAAGATATATTTTCTCATTACTTTTGCCTCAAGTTTCAGGACATGGATGTCAAATGATCTAAAATGGCCTACCCCTATGTATAAATATATAAATATCTATATATATATTTTAAAATTAAAATCGTAATGAGTTGGAAAATCAATATATATATATATATATATATTTATATGTAGACAGTTGCTCTATACACAAATGGCATTTTGAATTTTGTTCAAAGTTTTAATTAGAGTGACCAGTTATTAGCTAGTTATGTGCTTAACAGCAAATCATGCTAACATGAACAACTAACATGTCACAGTTGAAGAGAAAAAAATTGATTTGTGAAGTGGAGAACCATTTAAGTTGCCAGGTTGCATTAGACATTTGACATATTGAAAAGATGATATACTATTTGGTTGATACAGCACCTGGCAAAATTGTCATCTCTCAAAATAACAAGAAGTGTTGTGTGAAGATTAGGTCTGTTAATATGTTAGCCAATAACTGTAAATGTAAATATAAAAGTTCTGGTATCCACATTTTTGCTGAAGTTGTTTATGGTCAAAGTATTAATCTAAGCTAAACCAAATTCAAAAAATGGGAGAAGTGGGTGATATCCCATTCTTTCTTTTAATGCATCGATGTCGGAATAATCTTTAATAGTACCTGCAACGATATCGATTGATGGCCATTGGATTTCCTGATCACATGGGAGACTCTTAGTTACATTAACATCTATGGCAAGCTAGACAGATGTATGTGAACTTACTTCACAAGTTGCCTGTTCTCATTTTGCTTTATTTTATGGAATTTTTACTTTAGGAAGTTGGCTGAATGGAGACCTCTCACTGTGTAAGTTTGTCTGTAGGTCCAACTTTCCTCTGTGGGGGTTTTAATCCGCACCCTTCGGTTAACATAATGTACCCCTAGAGTAGGAATGTCCAGTCCAGTCTGTTATGAGGGATAACCTCCAAATTACTTCGTCATACAAAGAAATTTTTGCAAAGATTTCATGTGTTAATCGCGTTTTGGGGAAAAGTTCTACTGATGACAAGATAGGCATATTAAGACAGTATTGAAAACTGTAATATAGGCTTGAACTAGATTGAAAGCCTTGTCCATGGGTTTGGAGCTTGGCAATCCTGTATTTGGACTGTATTTGGTGTATAGTGGTGGATCCAGGAATTTTCGTAGGTTGCAGGGGGAGGGGAGAGGGTGGGATGGGGAGAGGGTGAGGAGGGGGAGGGGGTGGGTTTGGAAGGCAGTTATTGTTACAAAACAAAATTTCTATTAAAGTAGGGGTGCACATGAAAACATTGGTAAAAAGTAAGATATACACTCCTGCGAAGCATGCTAAAAGTCTGTCCTGTATGTAGTCGGTGAAATTAAGTTTCCAGCTGATTTTTGGTGCCAAAAGCTCCAATGGTGGATAGGTGAGGGGGGGGGGGGGATCTCTGGACCTCTCCCTGGATTAACCCCCTGATACAATTTGCTATGGATCCTGTGAAGAGAGTATATGTGCATCCATCTGAAGGTCACAGCTGTTATTGTTGTAGCAAAAAGTCAATTCTCTTTGTCAAGCTAGCACTCCCTGTGTAGTCAACAGTACCTTATGATACAGCAAGGCACATTATCGATATAAATCAAGAACACCTTTCAACAAACATCTGGCATACATTTGACCACCTCTGTGCCTCTTTAATCAAGATTTTATTTCTCAGTTAATCCTCCAGTTTTTATATTCATTAAGACCGCTCTTTCCCTCTGTCATTCATCTGGTGATGTAACAAAATATAACTAAATATGCCTTCCATAAAGTGGCACAAGGTACATCTTTCCTTGCTAGAAGATTTGTCAGTGTTTATTACCCATGATTACCCACTCTACAAATAATTCAAAATGTATTCAGTATTATGATTGTAGAGCTAGTTGTGCATTGATGTATGTACATTGATTGCTACTCCATCGGTAACTGCATACACACATCTACTAATGGTGAACAGACGTCAGTCACATACATAATTGTTCAGGTGTTTATACATTACCTTAAAATGAGAGGAAAAGGGAATCAGCTTAGAGTCACCTTTTTAATTCAAACTGATGGATTAAGTCAAGAGGGTTGCCATTGATTGTAACCATGGAGATGGGGTTTGTAATAGCTATAGGGAAGAATTAAACACTTTGAAGAAAAGGGAAACATGAAAAGAAAGATTAAAGAAAAAAGGTCTGAAAAAAATTGAAAGACTTGAGCCATGCTTAAAAGGGAGAGAGAGCAAGGATTTGGATTTTTTGGTTCTCTCTGTTTCAGAGTATTATTTTATTACTTTTGTCAGATTACAGCTAGATGCTGCATCAAACTATTTATTGATTCTTTTTTTGCTTGATGTAAATCTTTCATAGGCTGGATTTGTCCTGCAGTTCATTGATTGAGAACTGTTACAAAGTATTAGTCACTGCAACCACTCATGTATTCTTTTTCAACAATGGAAAGAAACAAATCGTTTGAAGAAACATATATTTACTGTGCAGCCTTTTGTTTTGAATAACCTATTGTCGAAACATGGTCGTACCTCCCTGCACTTGAAGTTTCAGCTATAACCATCTTGATATTTGAAGTGCAAACTTGCATCCATGTGCCTTTTGATTTGTTAAGACTATTGCAGTGCTTACCTCCTTTGCCATAGAAACAGCAGGCATACCATAATACTTTTCCTCCTGAGCAGGTACACAATTCATCTGTACCATTACTAAACAAAACATTACAGTGAAATGTCCATAACAGCAAAAAATCTCAAATTAAAAATTTTAGTCCCAACTTTGTATTAAGTTTAAATGAATGTTTTTTAAAGTTATGCATAAATTAATACCAGATTTATTATCAGGAAATGATAACTTTGTCAGATACTGTAATTGCATTCCAAGTTGCCCCTTTTCTAAACTAGACCTCGAAATAAGTAGTTTTAGCGGTCAATTTGGTGGTTATCCCTCAGATCCTGGACATTATTTTCTTAATCCCTCCACCATACTCCCCTTTCCCCTTCCTCTTTTAATGACTACCCCGTTGACTCCTTGACCCTAATCCATCTCCTCTCCCATCTTTGTCCTTTCTGTACCTTCTTCAAATAACTTTACATGCATATTCACATTGACAAATTTACATATAAAAAAATTTGCATGCAAATACTCACATTCTACAAAATCTATGTATATTTGTTAAATCTCTTATGTACTGAAATATAGAAACGAAAATCAGCAAGTTTAATACACAACAAGTGTTTAATCAAATGCTACACTGTGTGCAGAATGTTACTTTGTAAATAGAGCCTTACCGTCCCAGAATACAATTGTCTTTGAAACAAAACAAGTTATTAAAATAAAACCAGATAATGGAAAGAAGACAATGTTGTTTGTTTTGTTTTTGGGGTTGGTTGCACGCTTCATACATCTGCTCTTTCCCTCCCTTTGTTTTAGAGTTTTATTGTTTTTTTTGCATCACAGGAGTAGTATTTTAAATCTCATCTGTTAGTCTGTTTGTGTGTTTAGGGTCTGTCCGTGAATCTACAGCTGGGTTTTCAGCACCTATCTCCTGCATGTGTTTCTGTTGCTATATTGCTATATCATATTTATAGTTTTTACTTTTGTTATAAATAATGTTTCTTTTTATAGCAACATACTATAATACTTTTGAAACAAAAACAAAGATAGTTTCTTTATCCAAAGAGAGGTTAGCTTGATTTGCAATTATGTTATTTGAAACTCACCAATTCATTTTTTTTCCTTTTCTGTTCAGCTGTTATGTAGAACTTTAAGGTGCAATGATAATACATTTATCCAAAGTTTTATTTTTGTTATTTTCTTGGATCAGAAGAGGAATTGAGTTCCAGGCAAAGAAACTGGCTTTAACACCTGGGTCATTTGTGAAGGCTGTATTTCCGTGTATGTGCATATGTGCAATGTATCAAAAGTGTTTGTGTTGCACTTAGAGCCCCCCCCCCCACTCCCATGTTTTTGCCTCTGCCATTGAGATTTGTCTGTATATGCAATATCTGCAAACTTAATTGTAACAAATTGGTTTTGAGTTGAGGGACTTTTCATATGCAGTATTAAAACCTAGACCAAAAAAGAAACAACAATTTTTTGTGGAGTTTTTTTTCTTTGGTTGTTGAAATTTAAGTTAGCAAGTTTAGTTCAGATAGTATAGACATCGTACTGCCTATAATGCTAATGAGTAAAATACATATTTTGTTCAATTTATGTACATTCTTGCTTTGTACATTTTTGCTTTGCACTCTGATTTTCTGTATCGTCTATTATATTTCTAATGTTACTTCTAATACCATTCTATTTTATTTTATTTGTATTATTTCAATGCACCAGCATGCACAGAAGTTGTTAATTGCTTTGTCCTACCCCATGCCTTTTATATTTCTTTATTTCATTCCATATTTTTTTTTGTCAGTTAAATTTTATTTGTTGTCAATTGCAAACCACATGACCTAACCTTAATAATATAATATGTCAGTGTCATAATACGCCACGACACCCAAAAATGAAATGGTGGAGCAGCAGATGGCAGAATTACTTTAGGCTCCTGTTCCATAAAATTGAATTGCCCATGCTCCAAAATGACAATAAAAGACTGTCCTGCACTCGTATTACCTCATATTTAATTTTACTGGCAATGACTATTATATTGCAACATAAAAGATTTGGCTTTCACTTGACCCTCCCTTATGCCCTCACCCCTACCCCCCCATCCCCTATTATCCCTATAGCTGTGTTAGCTGGTACTATCGCTAATATTAACAACAATGCATTAATATACAGAAGTATTCTTCAAACAACTGTAACCTTTAATAAAGTTACTCTCGCTTATCCTCAATGTAAATATTTCTAAAACTATGAATATTCATTAAGACATAAAGTGTTAAAGACCTCTATCCATGCTAAAGATATTAACTTTCTCATTACCTTTTTCTATTAATATTTCACTTGTAATGATTTGACTTATCAGCACGCTACTTTCTTGTGTCAACAAATCAAGCATTTTGCATCAAACTTGCATTTGAAATAATTCAGCTTTGCATGAAAACTTACGTGTAGTTCATTGGCTGGAATAAAACATACTTAATTTTATTCCTCTAATATTGTTTATCATAGTTTTATGACTTTGTTGATATTCCTAATGACTGAGCACAAAAAGGTTTCACAATTTTATGGAGCAACTAAAACTAAGAAAACAACTGAAATGACTCAACCAAAGTTATTTTTTCAATAGTACTAGTCTTGACTTGTTATAAAATAAAAAGTAAGATATTACAGCACTACAAATGTAGTATTAAGGAATGCAACTCACCTCAGGGAATAATTTGAGTATACAAAGTTGGTGTAGCTGTATTGATACTTTCTCATGATATGCTGTAAATACTGTCGTTATTCGCACATTTCAGTACCATGGATATTCCCTTATATCTGAGAGGGAGTAAATTAAAAAATGACTTTTCCACATGTTGCCTTGTATGTATTAAATCAATTGAAGTCATTTGACCAAGCCCAAATACTGTATCTGTAGAATGAAGTACGAGACGATTTCTGTATCATGTACTGGTGTCAGTTAATATTATGGATGTCTATAAGCAGAGGGCTACATAGAGCAAATTGGTACTATGCACAGGTCTCTGTACAATGCAAAACAGGTCTGAGAAATTCGAATGTGGCTTATTTTGCAAACCCTATTGATCTATTGTGAAGTTCAAATATAATCTGTTTATTCTTTGTGAAAGTGCTATAAGTTTGGGAAAAACCATACCTTATCTTGATAATATGATTGTACCTGTTAGTCATGAAGGAGATGATGACTTAGGTTGGTAGGAGGTGTGTCTGTTTCATGCATCTTCAGAATGGCAATGTATCGTCAGACTTTACATGATTACTCAGTGCATTTTCATCACTTACGGAAGTGCTCTTTAATTGTATTGAATAGCTCTCGGCTAAAGTTTAAAAAAGAAAGCAACTACTTATTGCTGATATGTAAATAGGAAAGAGCCTCGCTCTGAATTTCAATTCATTGAATAGCTAGCCGGTCATTTGTGTGATCTGTGCATTGATCAATTAATTTATGACGAGTCGGCATAATCATGTCACTCACATCATTAAACATAACCATATAATGTAAACACTGGGAGTGTGATTAAAGATTAAATATGTTATACAAAACTAACTCGATAGGCGTTTTTTGAGTTCCTTTTCCGTAAACAGTTACATAGTTTTGTCTACGACGTGCTTTGATCTACAACAGTTTTGAGACATTTGGAATGTTGCCAAGGTTTATATCTGGATAAAACTGTATCTTGTCAAAACAAAAATCTATAAAGTAAAAGGTGTCATTTAACGTTTGAACAATCACACTGGTTGCATATATCGGTGAGTGTTTGCAATGAGGAAAGTGGCAATCACAGATAGGTTTGTTAATATTCCATTGTTTTGTTAGTATTTGGAGTCTTTTTTTTTCCAAAATATTTTGGGGTAAAGGCTGCAATAATAACAAGAGATGATAATGATAATGTTGAATGCATTGCATTAGAGAGTTGAATAAGCTACTGCCTTAATATAGGACTTTGATAATATTCATACAAATTCCGGAAATAAATATTTCATATATTTTCAGCCAAAAGTAGTGACATTTCAATTGCTGAAAATTCTTTTACAAAACATTTCCAAATTTTTAAAGAAAATATCACCTTGTTACTAATATCTCCTGATTCAAAGGTCCTAGCTTGGGAATTAAGTCACCTTTGTGTGCTTAAATACAATCGTGAGGATAGACTACCTGTATTCCAGCATTTAGCTCATCAAGCTCTTTTTTTTAAAGAATAATGCAAAGATTTTATGTTAAAGTAGCCTTACTTTTCTAATGTATCATCTGACACCCTCAGACACATCATGAAAAAAAAAAAACCAAATGCCTGAGTCACATAAGTATCCCTCCCCCCCCCCAAAAAAAAAAAGCTTAACATTTTGAAAAAAAGTCTATAAACAACATCCAACAGCTACTTTCAATAGGCCTATGGTTGTGTGGTCATGTGTTGGATATTTGTGCAGAAGGATTTGTCAGTTGAACCAGGGAGTTGTTATGGAACAACTCCCTGGTTGAACAACAAAGATCTACAAGATTATTATACACTGTGTATCCCTTCATACTGCTGCAAGAATCAGTTATATGGACAAAAAAATCTCTGGTTTTTGTGGAGAATTTTGAGAAAGAGATGTTGATGAAATTTGTTCCTTTTTGAGTGATCAGGGCTGGACCTTTTGATTTCATATTTACAATGTTATTTTGCAGACTTTTGCTTCTTCTTTTACCCTGCTATGGACTTTTAGTGTTGAATATTATTGCTTAATTTGTATTCTTCAATTTTTTACTTCTATAGAAGAAAATTGCATTAAATTTCTTTAAAACAAAATTGAAAAAATATTATTCTTGTTTCAATTAGCAATATGTTCCAAACGATTATAGAGGTGAAGATTTTAATTAATTTGCTTTTTGTTTTTGTAACATTTCCTTTTGTACAGTCTCGAACTGTTAGACAAAGGTGAACCACCACCTGTTCCCGACGGTTATGGGATGTCCGTAGCATTATGTGCCCTCCTGGATGCGGTCAAGGGCGTGTCCACGGTGGTGACCTTTGAGATGGACACAGAAGAGAAGCTATGGAGAGCCAGACCTGATGTCGGAAGTTTGAGACAAGCTGTCAAAATGAAGAAGGTGGACAAAGGTCAGTTCAAGCTATTATAAACAAATACTGTAAAATACATCCCTTATCTCTTTTATTGCAG
>JAIPMN010001740.1:0-11878 GCA_020650975.1 Apostichopus californicus | reverse complement strand
CCCCCCCCCCCCCCACTCAAAAGTACCTTCCTACGCCACTGATAGTGATATTACAGTAAGATTTCATTAACCCAATATAAACAAAATCTCACCACTCAAACAATAAATGAATAAAATAAAATATTAGTCGACTAGTTTCTTGTCATTAAAAATACAATTTTGAAGCTTTTATTTTTACTAAATGTAAAGTGTGTTTTAAAGAAAAGTTCTTCACTCTGTTATGTTTAACTGTAATAGGGATCTCCAGCCACACCCTAAATCAACGTATAGGGCGCTGTGTTATCGGTCCATTCTAGTTCCGCGAAACTTGATAAGTTGCAGTCTTTAGAATCACTGAGGATTCCATTGAGGAATCTCTGACGGACTGGGCAAACCCTTATGCACATAGAGTGTACCCTTATGCACATAGAGTGTACCCTTATGCACATAGAGTGTACCCTTATGCACATAGAGTGTACCCCTATGCACATAGAGTGTACCCCTATGCACATAAGAGTGTGACATATTTGTCTACTACTTACTTTTTACAACGAAATGTTGCCCAACCTGCCCACCGTTAGTTTGGTAACTTTATACACGTCGGGTCGACAACCAATCAGAAAGCTTCTTTTTGAGGTATTTCCATTCACGTCAGCTAACCTGAGTTTAAACGTTGAGCTTCGGTAAAATATGTATTTGCGAAATGGAATATACTGGACTAATTCCTCGCATTGCATGCAATCATGATGTATACGGTCAGTCTGGGCTGCCGAAGAGCGCTCAATCACCGGGGAATGGAAGGGGGAGTGGGAGGGGAGACAAAACAAATTGTTACCTCAATCTTTCCGACAAATTGATCCTTACTGAATTCCGTACCACAAATTCTAACAGTAGTTGATTGTATTTAAAAAAAAACTTGAAAACTCACTTTTTGATTAACTTTTTAAATTCCTCAACAAAAGGTCTGCACTTTTTATATAACAAAAGGAATCTTTTGTTCACAGATAAAATGTAGAAAACATACTTTTTTCAGCAAATGGGGAACTTGTAAATTATGTATGCAAAAAGGCCACATTTGAGATCCTAAAAAAGACTGGTGGCAGGGGACCGCCACTGTGTTGTTATGAATGGATGAATATCGGAGGTTAAGATAATCCAAGTTGTATATGTATCAATAATGTTATGTGTTACATGTCTTGGTTTGTAGTAATTACTATACTTTTTATTATATTATTTCGTTCCAATATTTTGATACTATTTAACCTTTATTTCAGCGTATCGACGTTGTGATAGATCCAATCAAATCAGAAGTCAAGGACAACAAAACATACCTTATATGGGGAGTTTTATTGCTAATATTAATAATTTTCCTGGTTGGGCTTGTCTTCGCATCCGTTCGTAATTTGCAAGATGCCACCGTTTTGCTGGTTCTGACCGCTCTAGCAGTCTGTATTGCGGTGTATACACTAATAAGAGACGCGTTTGGTGAAACGATTTGGAACAAGCTTTGCTTGCCTCCAATCAACTTTCTCAACTCATGCGGAAAGATATTTAACTGGTAAGACATTGTATACAGTCTTCATACATGCAGCCTCATACCACAATGTACTGATTTGATATCTCCGATTTTACGTATTCAAAATTACCAGAGTATATATGTTTGATAACACAGTTGACAACTGTTATTTGTGTCCACCAAGTGCCTCATTTTTCATTCACATGTTGTCAGAAAACTGTTTTACAATATTCTTATTGGTTTCCGTCCATATATAGGCTATAGGTTTAACTATACATAACTTCAAATTAATTTTACTTGTATGTAATAGCAATATACACTGATGTGTTTGTATTCTTATCCTTAGGATTGTATTCCTCGTCTTGTTGCTCCTTGCCATCGCATTGGTGATTTTCCTTTGCTGGGAGAATCCCCAACAATTGACTTCTGCTGCTGGTCTAGTTGTGTTCATCATAGTAACCTACATCTTCTCCAAGTACCCTCGATATGTGAGTATATAGTCATCCTTTTCAAATGACACATAAGGACCTGAAATTCATATGTTCAGGTCCTCAATCTGAATGCAACACAAGTTTACACACTAACATACACATGTAACTTCTTCATCTAACACTCGGAAATAAGTGAATCTAACAGCACAGAGGCTTTTCTTGAAGTTGATAATATTCATGTTTAAACATTAAGTAGTTCAATGAGCTTTAAATGTTAATGAGCACAGATGAACATTGAACAGCTGACATGTTGTGTGAGTACAATTTTTTCGAGCAAGTGTACACAGTGTCGAGTACGTATACAAAATGATGAGTACTCTCTCAGAAACCCTAGTGGGTGAAATTACTCAAAATGACTCGTGACAAAAGTACAGAAGAAAAAGATTTTGTTCCATTAACGACTCATTTTGAGTAACATACGACATTTTCATTGGTGCGAGTACCAACTCATGAGTACCTTTGTATGGGTACTTACTTGTACGTCCACGAGAAGGTTATGCTGGAAGTCTGAAGACTGATTTTAACAGAACTCCGTATATTAGCCAGATTAACCTAAAGTAAATCGTGTATGACTATAATGTATATGAAACAGACATAATTTCATCACACGCCCCATCTTTGCGGCTTAAAAAAATACTCCATATATTAAAATCATTTGCAAAGTCTTGCGAGATACCTGATTTGGTCATATCTGACCATCAGAATGTTAGATGTACATCGATTTCTTGACAAATGGATAACGCTATTAAAAATCAAAGAAAAACAAATTGGTCACTTCGATATGCCGGGTCTACAGTAACATGAATGAATGACATATACAAGGGAACCTGTTTCGACAAGTATGTAAAAATGGCAAGTCTGTTTTGAAGAATACATGTTTTTACGTTAAATGATGAACCAGAATACTTTTGATTTAACAGGTGAAGTGGAGGCCAGTCCTATGGGGATTTGCTCTACAGTTTATATTTGGTTTGTTTATCCTTCGGACCGATATTGGCTTTAAATCATTCCGTTGGTTGGGTGATGTCGTCCAAAGCTTCCTCGATTTTTCTGACGCTGGTGCCAAGTTTTTGTTTGGTGACCCAAGTTATCTTGACCATTTCTTCGCATTCAAGGTAAGGTGCCTTAATTTTTCATCTCTCCCGCTTTCCTTCTTATCGAAAGTCTTTGAAGGCCTTTCTTGACGAAAGCCAAATCTCTTCTATAAAACCAGAAATATATACCATTGTGACCAAATAAAATGTATACGAGACAACAAAACTTATATTATTTATTTCACAGCTTAACAGCTCTAAATTTTCAGAGTTGCAGGGGATAAGAAATTTCCTTACTTTTAGAGCTATTGTGAATGAGTCAGAGTTATTGCTGTAATTGTAAGAGGGTAACTTTTTAGATTACTGTTTTTCCCACGCTAAATCACAACCACATGATTTAAAGTCGTATTCACTTCATTTGATTTTAACAGACGAAAAACCTCTTTTTTTTGGTGTCACGCTTGCCTTCATGCATTAATAGTTAACAATACACCGAGCAGTATGTGGTTTATTGTTATAAACTTGTTTTCCAGTTTTCTATACGTTCATATTAGTTCTTTTGGTTTTTATTCAGCTGCAAGTGGGAGTATTGCTTGCTAAGAAAGAAAAGCACATACATTTCGAATTACTAAAGTGAAGTAATACACAGTAACCTTAGTTACAATCTTTCTTTGATCAAAATACAACTTTCGTGTCTCCGTTTACAGAAAATTTACTCTCAAAGGTGCGACTCGGAGAATGGCCGCCCTTTGTCATTTACGTTAACAATGTCGTTCGCGACTAGACAATTACACCTGTAGAAGGATTAGTGTTGCAAATACCATTCGCAATACTGTTAACTTATTAAAAGAACTCATACTTACAAGTCATTACCTTTGGAAGTTTTTTTTTAATTTTAAAGGTCTGCTGTATAGATCTCAACTATAGTACGCTGTCATGGAAAAGATTCTTGAGATTACGTAATAACCTGCCTTGGTCGTAAAATTACCTCTTTTTACCAATCAGTCTGCAACGCCTGCCACATATTTTTTCCTGTATGACGGTCTTTGTGTGAACGCTGTATAAATAAACTACATTGTAGACATGAACATATTTCCACACAGTGTTTACACAAAGAGCCTAATGGTGTCAAGAAGCTATGCAGGCTAATTGTAAAGTCTGAGGTCGAGTTACGACCGCTGCAGGTCGATTACGTAATATCACAAAACTTTCCTAAGCGTGCTATAATTGGAGCCAATAAAGCAGATCTTCATCCTCATGGTACGATATGACATCATTTAAACACGATTACATTATATGGAAGCTTATAGGTGGATAGTAGAACATGACGAATATCAAAACGCTTCTCCTTCCCCGAACTTCATCTACGTTGCACATTCTCTGTGATTGGTAGATTAGGAAAGAACAGTAGTAATCAGGCTTTGCAATGGAAAGTTGATTTAACGGTGGGCGTCCTGCTAGAAATGTTACCAATTTAGGTAGTAGAAGATAGATGGACACATGTAAAGTATCATCATTCATAAATATCAAATCCAGATAAGTTTTTGGTGTCTTGTATATCATACACGATGTCTTCTCTTGGGTAAATCCTTTCCAAAAATGGGACGAACGTAAGGTACCCGCTTTCAATCTAACCCCCCGGTCCCCTCCTCTGCCATCCTACGGTATGTTTTGTGACCGTCCGTCATATTTATATGATATCATACCCATTAAACTCTATGATGGCATTACGTCATATACTATTTATATTTTGATAGGTCCTGCCTGTTGTTATATACTTCAGCACCGTCATCTCTGTTCTATATCATTGGGGTATCATGCAAGTAATCATCAAGAAGATTGCTTGGTTGATGCAGAAGACGATGCAGACCTCGGCCTCCGAGTCATTAAATGCAGCAGGAAATATCTTCATCGGACAGGTAATGCTGCCGAGTTCATTTTGTCAGATTCATACATATTCATATACCATGTGAAAGGTCACATTCATTCGTTACCTCGTGATTAATAACAAATAACAACTCTTTCGAAAAGGACTTTTTCTGCTGCTATGATTAATAGATACACACAAGATAGCTCGTCGTGTGAATGGGGTAGCTATGAACTAAGAGAACAGAAACACATCAGTTGTATACGTCTGAAAGAGTACTTGTCGTTGTTATGAACCCTTTCTAGAGAAAAAAACCCCGCCTTGTTTCATTGTAGAACCACTAATCAAAGAAATGTCTAGACCACGATGAAACATCGTTCAATTAGCTATTCAGCTTCTTCAGCTCTGTATAGAACCATGCACACACAGGCTAAGTTTGTTTCCGCATATTTTTCCATGTCCCTGCCGTATGCATTTATATTGGTTTACTGTTTTTTGTTTATATTAGACGGAAGCTCCTCTTATGATTCGACCCATGATTAAAGACATGACCAAATCAGAGCTCCACGCTGTCATGACGGGAGGTTTTGCAACGATAGCTGGTAGTGTTCTAGGAGCTTACATCTTTTTTGGAATCAGTGCTTCTCATCTCTTATCCGCATCTGTGATGTCGGCTCCGGCGGCTCTCGCAATTTCTAAATTATTTTATCCTGAAACGGAAGAATCAAAACATGTCGATATAGACAACATTGACTTACCAAAAGGGTGAGGAGAAGTTTATTTAGAGTTTGAATTTTGAATATCTTTCCACAACAATAAGAGAGGAGTAGTAAAAAGTGCAGATAAAACAAGATGGTGGAGGAGGACTGTAAAAAGCATTAGCTTGTACGAGCAGTCCCCCTTAACCAAGATATACAGTACAGATAAGCATAATACAACAATAGAGAAAATTAAAGAACAAAGAAAAAAACAAAGGTAATTAACAACTTACAAGCAATATTTTACTCAGAATTGGTCAACAGTGGACGTTTGAGAATTATAAACCCATTACCGCACTGCCAATAACATAATATTTGAGTATAGATTTGTGTGTGTTTGCATTCTCAGTGGAGCACGTTTATTTGATTCTCTATGTTTTTAAAAAAAAATGGGATTTACTCAGTGTATTGTTTACGTGCATATATTGTTTGCAGATACGGATTACTGCACAGGTTATATCAGAGTTATGTCGTATTATTCAATATGCACTCCTTACTGAGGTAAAGCCTTACACTGTGCACAGTTGGCACAGATCTCTCAACTGTGAGTTATACCATAGGGTAGCATACGCCTATTAAAAGCCCCATTGACGTATACACACTACATTATAAAAGTGATGTGGTCTCTAAGTCTAGATAGAAGTGGTTCTCACTAGCTAAACGCTACCCATCACTGGATAGCTGACGGGTCTTTACTCAATAGTAAATCATTTCTGTACACTGCTTCTTTGGAGGCCTAAAGGGGGTCTATAACACTACCTGAAATGACCCAAAATTGTAAACACCACAAGTACTTCATTCATGCTCTTCAACATGCCAGCCACAAAAAAAAAAACAAATCCATTGATAACATATCAAGAAAGATGTTCTCCTGTGCCTTTTTTGGCACGTTTCACTGAGAGAACACTCGGGCGTATGGAAAGCCGTTTAAACATTTAATCAGGAATTTGAGATATCTCGAAATGATTTCAGATATCTCAAATTAAATTTCAGATATCTCAAATTTATTTACGATATCTACAAATAATTTCAGATATCTTAAAATCTATTTCAGATATCTCGAAATACCAGAGAATTTCAGAAATCCGAAATTCTAATTCAGATATCTCAAATTCAATTTCAGATATGTGAAATAGAATTTCAGATATCTCAAATTCAATTTCAGATATCTCGAATTCAGGTTTAGATATCTCAAATAAATTTCAGATATCTCGAATTAAATTTGAGATATCTCGAATAAAATTTTAGACATCTGAAATAGAATTTTTGATATCTAAAATGAGAAACCATTTAGATATCTAAAGTTCCCGATTAAATGTTAAAATGGCTTTCCATACGGGCGGACTGATATAGACGCTTATAGTAGTATGCCACCATAGATTGTAAACTGTGCACAATTGCTCAACTCTACCAAAAATACGTCCATGATCAGACGGGGCCTTGGACAATTATACTCCACCATGTATGGTTTGCCCTGATCGAGGGCTACTGTACGGGTTATTTAGCAGAATCATTAGCAGACCATATCCTAACAGAACTGAAAAAACCGCGCATTATCAATTTTATTAATGAATCCATATACATGAAATGAAACTTAGTCAACATTACCAAGGCGTTGATGTGAAATGTTATACTATGAAATAATATATCGATATTTCACCAAATTGACGCCAAATTGAGCTGTTTTCACAATTATACGTCCTTGCCCTTTTCTCTCTCTCTCTCTTTCTCCCTTTTCGTCGATCAAGTGATCACCGTAACTTCATAGAAGCTGCATCTCATGGCGCAAGTACCTCGATTCCCTTAGTTCTCAACATCGCTGGCAATCTGATTGCGTTCATCTCCTTACTCGCCTTACTAAATGGAGTCCTTGGATATATCGGTGCTCTTCTTGGATGGGATGAATTATCATTTGAAGTATGTTATTTGATTGTTTATAATTTGTTTTTATTTTGCTTTCTCTGGGCTTATCTCAACTTTTTAGATTAGATTATCATCCTTTAATCTTAAGATGATTGATATTCTTATTTCATCCGTTCCGTTACTAGTCACAGCTGTAGCAATATATATTTAGTTGTAGTGATAGCACGTGTGTAGGTTAAATATTAGGTATGTTGCAGATCTTGCAAAGTTTACACTCAGAAATCAGTTGTTACAAATTTACACAAACTGCATGATCACAAAAACCTGAAATGGTTGCAATACAGCAACACTGACACGAAAACGACAAATTCGCAATTTGAAAACAGCACGGCGTAGGCCATTCAACCGGTAAAACGAATAAGAGATATGATTATGAAATTTGACCCAAAAGGTTCGATTTCAGTCAAGTATATTTTAACTTAATTGAACTCTTACTTAGTGAATTCACGATAATAAAGTAATATCAACTGTACATTTTACTACAGATCTTTCTCCAAAATCGATGAAAAAGTTACGGTTTCTTCACTGTGGTTTTCTGAAATGGTCGTACAATGACGACTGGCTTTTCCGACGACCCCCCCCCCAAAAAAAATCATTGATAATTATAATAATAATAATTAACAGTTCTTTTATAGCGCAACTTACAATGAAGTCTCGCCGCGCTGCACTTAACCCTGGTCATTAGTAACTTGTCACACCTACACACCAAAGTGTGCACAATTCAAACAACCTCTCCTGGGGCACCACAGTGCACCACAGCCACGTGTCCCCTGGGGAACTTCCCATAGGGTGCAGCCACAAACCAGCGCACGCAACTATATTTACAAGTCGCCTCGCAAGTCCCCATTTATACACCTGGGTGAAGAAAGGCAATGGAGATAAAGTGCCTTGCCCAAGGACACAACGCAATGATCTGGCCAGGGCTCGAACCTGTAATCCTTAGATCACAAGTCCACTGCCTGAACCACTTGACCACAACGCCCTCGATATAGGTATCACTCATTTTTTTATGAAGTTTTTTATTCTTTGTTGCAGTTCATATGTTCCTACGTGTTCGTTCCAATTCCTCTCCTCATGGGTGTTGAGCCAAAGGACTGCCGTCTCGTCGCGGAATTGATTGGCATAAAAACTTTCTTGAACGAGTTTGTCGCCTATGAAAGGTTGGCGGGATTCATCGGAAACCGACAGATGGGTACTGGACAATACATGTCGGTTAGTAATAATTACTCGGATGACCTTATACTTCATATTTGCAATGTTGATATCTTATTGGCTAACAGAAGCAAGTCTACTATAGTCCTACGTGTAAGTGTCTATAACATATCTTAAAATGTCCCCCTGACTTGACGTTTCTACACATCCAATGTAGCCCATTATATACATATATACCTATATACATATATATATTATATTTGTGTGTATGTGCGTGTATGCGTGTATGTGTGTATGTATGTATGTATTAATACATCTGCTAAAACGTTTATTTTCACCTGAAAGCACAGTTTTCTTCCACTGCCCCTTTTGCTGACATAGAAAACTTGGCTGCCTTGACCACTGAAAAGCTCAAATAAATATTAAATCATTAATTGAGGAAGTTATTACTGAACTATTAACCAAACGAATCCTTCACGTATACAAGTCCCCCATTTGACTATAATATGTTCTGCATGCTGCAGAAGCAGCGGTGGATCCAGGATTTAACACAAGATGAGGGGGTGTGACCAAATGGACCATCGATAAAGCCGATTGTAGGGGTTCTGAGTTTCTTTCTATACTTCAAATGGTGCATTTTATTTCTGAGGTTTAGTTAGACTAGAAATTAGGAAATAGGAATAAACGAAAGGTTAATTGTGCTTGCAAATACGTTTGAAGTTTTGTCACAATATAACCATGTCCACTGAAATTTATAGTCAACTTTGAATATCAATGGTGTTGTTTTACTTGGCCTAAGTAACATTTCTATATGATTACGTTATGTTGGCTGCACTTCCAAACGATCAACTAACGTTTTATTTCCATTAGGTCCGGTCTGAAATAATCGCAACGTACGCTCTGTGTGGGTTTTCCAATGTTGGCTCGATTGGTATCCAACTTGGAGGGCTGACGCCGATGGCGCCATCTCGAGCTGGAGATCTCGCATCAGTTGCTCTACGCGCATTGATCGCTGGTTCAATTGCGTGCTTCACGACTGCATGTATTGCAGGTATGTAAACAAGCTCATATTCATATTCATATTCATATTCACATTCATTTACATACACGTTGCTTCTGAAGATATTTAGAGGAGACACAAATTTAACATTATCATCTTTGTCTTATATGATATGTCATGAAAGACGCCCTCAGACAGCAAAGAAAATCGTTTCTCCATTTGGGAGATATGCACCTTTAAAAGTCTCCGAGGTCACAGGGAGGAGGGGATAGGCTGTTATTTTGTTAATGTGTGACGTCATAGTGCCTCTAGCATCTGAAAAAAAAATCATATGTTTGTCTTTTCTGTTAATATTTCAGGGTAGAACGGTAACAATGTTGACACTGTATCCAATGTCAACGCTATAGGTCATGTTACAAGCTTCTGTATTTTAAATTTAGCATGTGCAAAGACGTTCTCAATTATAAAAAGTAAAACATTGTAATAAATAAAGCAAACATATAAAAATTGGTGTACATGTTGCACTTGTGACTGAAGGAAGCAGAACCTTTGATATCTTCCAAATGGATAAGATCTTTTCTAAGTTGTTCTGATAAAAGAAAAACACAGTCATTCTACTGCATTGTCCAATCATGATCTGATTACTTTGTAATTTACATGTAAATTTTGCTTTTGTTCCATTAATTTAACTCTCCTCGTTTGTATATATTTCGCCTAATGTCATCTATATTTTTCTTCTTTCACTTCAGGACTACTCTATGATGAAGCAAATTACGATGCCTCTGTTGTTTCTATAAACTCAACCTCCACCTGAATCAACTCCAATATATCGTTTTAGAAAACTATCGCAACATATCTGAAGAATAAGAATGGCGTCTTAAAATATTGAAGCTTCTCTTTTAAAATGAAACTTGTCTACCGGCAGTCTCTTTCAGTAATAAGTCCTATACTTACTTTGAACCCAACTTAATCAGCATTTTTTCTTCTGTCTAGCCCACACCTCCCCTAACCATGTATTAAAGGCATTGAAGACTCGCCCAAACCGCGTGCCGCCCTCTGAAAAAGTTAACTTTCCGTTGCTTGCAAGTGAAGTTTTCTCCGAAACATGATACCTTGTTATCTTTTATCTAGACCTGAGATGTCCATCGCTGCTATGTACACTGTGTTGTGGATATCGACCGTAGCTGTATGTATTGACTGGTGTCTAATTACCGACGGTAGCAAGCCGTGTGTGTATTTTCTGGGATCGATGGTGGTGTCGAACACTTCTGTTACACCTCATTCGAAACTAGGTCAGCTTACCGGCATGAGACGTTTCTTTATGCGCGAGTCTTCACACCCTTTAACATTCGTGTTGCTCGTATGGTCCTTGTATTTAAAAAAGAAGGGGTTTGGTTGTATTCAATAGAATGTCTTGAATATTGCTAAGTTTGATATCAAACATCATATCCATTCCACGTTTGACACAGGTAAGTCTCCAGATCGTGTTGCGAGAAGATATATTTCATTATTCTCAGTAAAAATGGAAACCGTGTGCGATAACTTAGTCGCATTGTATAAGCTGGGGAAACTCTTATAGCCTATACTATATACAGTGTTTAGAAGTGTGTGAAATCAGAGAATAAACTGAACTTTAGTGACAGTTTGACCTCAAATAACATGTTTACGATTATGAAAAGATTTTTACAAAGGCAAAATGGTATTGAAAATCGTCCGTTACAGCCGTGTTAACATTTTTGAGGTTTATAAAATTTATAAAGTTACAACAAAAAAAAGTATTTTAAATTCACAATAATTGGCTGTTTAGTAAGGAGAATGTGTCATCATGTAGGAACATTACTAGAACTAAGTTGTCATTAGTTATGATAGGTAGTATTATAGGTAGTATTATAGGTAGTATTATAGGTAGTATTATAGGTAGTTATGATAGGTAGTATTATAGGTAGTATTATAGGTAGTTATGATAGGTAGTATTATAGGTAGTATTATAGGTAGTATTATAGGTAGTATTATAGGTAGTTATGATAGGTAGTATTATAGGTAGTTATGATAGGTAGTATTATAGGTAGTATTATAGGTAGTTATGATAGGTAGTATTATAGGTAGTATTATAGGTAGTATTATAGGTAGTATTATAGGTAGTATTATAGGTAGTTAT
>JAIPMN010001739.1:0-12949 GCA_020650975.1 Apostichopus californicus | reverse complement strand
ACTTGAAACACTGAGAGTACAACACTGACACTGAACACTGAGGGACAGGTACCCAAACACATACTTGAAACACTGAGAGTACAAACACTGACACTGAACACTGAGGGACTTGAAACACTGAGAGTACAAACACTGACACTGAACACTTAGGGACAGATACCCAAACACATACTTGAAACACTGAGTGCACAAACACTGACACTGAACACTGAGGGACAGGTACCCAAACACATACTTAAAACACTGAGAGTACAAACACTGACACTGAACACTGAGGGACAGGTACCCAAACACATACTTGAAACACTGAGAGTACAAACAGTGACACTGAACACTGAGGGACAGTTACCCAAACACATACTTGAAACACTGAGAGTACAACACTGACACTGAACACTGAGGGACAGGTACCCAAACACATACTTAAAACACTGAGAGTACAAACACTGACACTGAACACTGAGGGACAGGTACCCAAACACATACTTAAAACACTGAGAGTACAAGCACTGAACACTGAGGGACAGGTACCCAAACACATACTTGAAACACTGAGCGCACAAACACTGACACTGAACACTGAGGGACAGGTACCCAAACACATACTTGAAACACTGAGCGCACAAACTATTCAAGATTGGATCTACAGTGAATCACTTAAACTTGCTACATACCTCCTCTCCCCTCCCCCACCCCCTACAAATACTGAGAATCACAATCTACATTTTGCCATCTTAAGTGAGTAGACAGGCCTATCTAATACTGGTGTCACTAAACATAATTGAACCAGTTAGAGGACATGTTATAGTTCAAGCAGACTTCTTGCATGTTAATAACAGCTTTCACAGTTGAACAATTTTGCTAAAATGCATTTGAAATCTCAATGAGTTAATTATATAAAGCACCAATGTTGCAAATATGACAATGACTTAATTATATAAAGCATCAATGGTACAAAATACATAGGTATCACCTGAGTTCATATGTATTGTAAACATAAAACAGTGGCTTTGCGGGTAAAATTCAGTGAAATGGTTAATTTGTTAAATATTGTTAAGCATATAATATTTTCTTTTTCTGTAACACCATCAATAAGTACTGAAAATATTAAAATGCTTGAAAACAAAATATAAGACAAACATCAACCCCCTCACCCCCTCACCCTCCTCACCCCCCTCACCCTCCTCACCCTCCTCACCCTCCTCACCCTCCTCACCCTCCTCACCCTCCTCACCCTCCTCACCCTCCTCACCCCCCTCACCCTCCTCACCCTCCTCACCCTCCTCACCCTCCACCCCAAAGAAGAATAAAGAAAGAAAGATGAAGATAGAAGGTAAATGAATAATTATACCAAAAATGATTGCTGTACATATAATATACTGCAAAATACAAATTGTTGAAACAAGGAGAAACAAAAAGATAGCAACTAAACATGTTAGTGATGTTACTATGACGATATATATGTCCATGAAAGAGCACAGGGCTCCCAACATACTTTTATTTCTCAGGTTATGTTATGAATTGTTTTGCTAGAACTCTTTTGATAACACTGGACATATTTTTATGATGTCATTAACTTATTAGGTTTATCAAAGTCATAGCTTGGTACAGTGAGCTGTGCACAGTAATAAACTTTATTATTAACAACTAACAGGTATCAGAACATCTGTTCATTTCATTGAATCTTTTGTGGCATGCACAAAAAAATAGCATCATGAAGTATTTCATATTACTGTATGAATTATATGTCAGGGATAATATAGTGTTAACATTTTGTGTACAGTTTTGAAGGTCTTTAACTTATATTTATAAAATCCTATGCCTCGGACTGTATACAAAACATACATCTGTGCACTTGTATAGCACTTTGACCACTCGGACTGTATACAAAACATACATCTGTGCACTTGTATAGCACTTTGACCATTTTGCATTGCATTTTGTATAGCACTTTCACCATTTTGCATTGCATTTTGCGTAGCATTTTGCATAGCATTTTGCAATGCGATACCAGATGATTATTACCTATTGTTCTCTTAGATTATATTTAGTGCTCTCAATCTGTGTAGCTAAGCACAATATTAATTTCTGATATTATTTTCAATTCGGATGGTGTTTGCAGGAGAACTACTTGCTCTGAGTGCCAAGTTTCTATTATTACTTTCTTGTCATAACCTGGCTTTAGGAGATTTTGACTTGTTCTCTAGTTGCTGTAATTTGAGTTTCTTGCAGACTGTACCGAGACAAGGAATCCTTCAAGTGAGTGATGGTGAGAATATTGCCTTGGGTTTCACATGTACAGTATATATGTATTAGATGAGATGAGGAATATATAGCTAGATAAAGTATTCATGCATTCCACAGTAGTAATATTCATTACACGTACAGAACAAGCTGGTTTCCTTTGCAATTAGTTACTTCCTCTGTTTTGTAATATGTTTTTTTCTGGCATTGTTTAAGGATGTCTTGATTTTTCTGTATGGTTACATCTCACTGGCAAGATTTCCATTTTCCATTACATGCTCATGGATACAGACATCCCAGTTCGTTAATGTTATGTCTAATCACAGTATCCATTGTTCCCTTCTATTAATTGGTTAATGTCGTTGGACACTATTGTTTTCATTGTAATTCGCTTCGGAAAGTTGGACAAGCAGTTACCTTCCAATTATTTAAGATAGTTATGAGATCTGCTGATTGCAAAAATGAATATATATTTGGTGGTTGAAAATGCAATATTACCAAACTTTGCATAGAAAAATCATAGTATTGTTTAATTCAGATTGTGGATGAAGCAACCTCTGGAAGGAGCTGTCATGAACATACTTTAATAAATTATTACAGAAATGGAGCTCGATATACAAACCACCACTAATTTGAGCTTATTTGAAGCTAATCCTATATATTATCCTATAGCCTTACAATGGTGCCTGCAGATTCACAGCTTGTTGTGATCCATGTACATGTTGCAAGTGTTGCTAGACTCCAATAGGGATAAACAGTACTACAGTATCTCAAAATTGAAATTATTACATGTCAAGTTGACTATTCATCTTCCTGACATATTCTGTAATTAATTAGTCACCTATATTTTCTGCAGCACTGAATATCTTACATGTGGCCATGTTGGAAAGGAACAAACTGTGATACTGTACCTTTCAAGTTTATATCCAACAGAACAAAGTCTGTACTTGTAAACAGAGACATATATTGTGTCAAGCTTGTGTTTGTTTTGGCTCACAACATTTATGGTAATGTCAGATGAAGGATATCTGTCTTTATTTCCTTATCAAACTGTGAAAACCCTGTAAGCAGCCACATGAACAGCAAGGTCCTTCTTTCAAAGAGAAGAATTTACTTTGCTCCTCTCTTGTAACCTGTCTCTCACTCCACAATTGCACTTTCCTATCTACCTAACTACACATTTGGAAACATTTTAGCACTGCTCCCTTGCTCCCTGGGCCACGCCGACTAATTCCTCCTTCTGGATCTACCACCCAGAAGTTGCTACACATGTTTTTCCGCAAAATTATTGCTTGTGATTTATACGACTGTTTTCATCTTTGGAAAATTAGACTACTGAGACCTTCTTTCATTGCTGTTCCAAGAAGCACTCACAAGTATCCTTTTATTTACGTACAATTTATGATTGCATGTTTCTCTCCCTCTGTGTGTTTTGTCTGCTTCCTCACTTTACATTTTGTATGTATAGGTACCGGTTGTGCGACACCTCAGGGGTGGGCGTTTCCTCCCGACCTTTAGCCGTTGTGCTAGGTCATTAAGCTCCCATCACTATCTGATGGTTCTGCCCCACTCCACCGTACCCGATTGCACAGTGGAGGCCTGGCGAGAGTCCCATGGGCGTTTTGGGAGGTTATCTCGCACCTTGCCTTAGCTCACAGTTCGTCCTGACTTGCATGTTCGGCTCCGTGTATAGGCGTGTATAGGGATCGTAGGTGTTAATAATGTAAATTGCTGAAACTGACCTTTTTTTTTTAAATAATAATCAACAGTTATATTTACAACACTTAAGCAAACACAAATGTGGGAGAAACCCGCAAGGGCTTATGGATTACAACTTACACATCGGGTGGCTTTCAAATCAACATTTTAAAGTCATTTCAGATGGGAAAACTGTAGATTGTTCTTGGATGAAAAACCCACCTTACTATGACCTGGCCGGGTATCGAACCCGGAACCTCCAGATTGCTAAGCCTTACCTATCTCACGGAAGAACAGCTTTCTGGCTATATAAACTCGATTAAATTTGTTATTTCTCACCACCTTCATTGATTGGGATGTATTCATTGTGTCACCTGATGGAAATTTTGGCTTCTCTGGGACAAAATGGTATCTTAAAACATTTTGTATCTTGAGATCTTTGTTATCATTCCTCCCAAGTCTACCTATTGACCTAGCTGCATGAGGTTGTTAAACAGATATTCACTCATAGATCTGAATTGCTGCATTATTATATTTGAGAGTACTGGTTTGGACTGAAGGTTTCTGAGCTACTTGAATTACTTCTGTGGAATCCCTATTACTGTATTTGAGGTGACTTAGTATAACTGTAGCTGATTTCTGTGGATACATTTTATTGATCTATCACAGGATACACTTGATTGATTGAAGTATTTATTGATTGATCCCTTGATACATTTTGTTGATTTAAGCATTTATTGATTGATCGCTCACGCTTTAAAAGGAATGAAGACTTTCGCACAAAGAAACGTCTGATGGTAATCTGACCTAGTTTCGAATGAGGTGTAACAGAAGTGTTATACACCACCATCGATCCCAGAAAATACACACACAGCTTGCTACCGCCGGTACTTAGACACTAGTGTACAGTCAATACATGCAGCTATGGTCAATACCCAAAACACAGTGTACATATAGCAGCGATGGACATCTCAGGTCCAGATAAAAGATAACAAGGTATCATGTTTCATTACTGTCTGCATTTTGTAGCGACAAGAAGAAAACTTCACTTGCAAGCAACGGAAAGTTAACTTTTTCAGAGGGCGGCACTCGGTTTGGGGCGAGTCTTCAATGCCTTTAATATCAAGCACACATATGTACAGCTATAGTAGAAGTACGTGTTTGACTTCAGTTATATCTTTAGTGTGGAATCTTCTTACACAAATTTACACTTTGTAGTACATTAGACAGGGTTGTCCAACCTACGGCCCGCGGGCCACAGTCCGGCCCGCCGCAGGGTTGCGTCCGGCCCGCTAGAGATGCTCCACGGTGCGAAATTTAGTGAGCAGATTTATTGATAACAATTTCAAGCTATATAATCAATCATTCGAACCTTCTGGGTCAATAAACTGCATACAGGTCAGTTTGTGTGACACTCTCTCAGCGGAGGGGGGGGGGGGCGGCTGGATTTAATTCATCTGTTTTATCAGGAAGGAAAATTAATCAGTGCACTCCGCGCGCAGTGCTCACATTTTGTTGCCTTGGGCTTCGGGCAAAAAAATCGAAAAATCGAGCGTAGGGTTCATGCGTCCCCCTCCTTCATCATAATCATTTCATGTGGCCCTCCTCTGCAAAGGTTGGACAACCCTGACATAAAGCCTCTTTGCATTGAATCCAATATTTGATCATCATGTAGTTCTCATAATAGATTCTTATCAGCAATTCTTTTGTTAGATCTGTAGCCTGAGTAGAAATAACTGCTGATTCTGTATTTTTTACTGGTGTTTTGTCCAGCTGCTCACAGATCCCTGTATTCCGGCTATTCATAGATATCAAACACAGCTATGACTATACTACACACTTGAAAGAGCTACATGGTTGTTTTGGAAAGGCAACAAAGGTGTGCTCAGATTGTAAAGAGTGAAATTAATCTTTGCTAACTGACTCATTTGCATCTTAGATTGCCTTTTGGTTGTGGCTGAGTAATTGCAAGGAGCAATTCAAGTCCTTTCTGTGGTCTAGATTACTCTCTTTGCATTCCTTGGAAGGCCTTTCTGTCTTGCCATGCAAATCAAATGCGTCAGTAATTTAGGCTTGAAACAGTACCCTATCTTTGTGTTGGAAGGCAGATTTTATTTCAAGCTGGGGCATATGGAGCACAGGAAGCATGATCTCCAATATCTTTGTATTCTGGTTGTATCAAGATGACCAAAGAAAACTTGGTTTCATCAACATGGACTGGGACACAACCCCTATGACATCTATAAGATAAGATAGTACAGTAGTTCCATTGATGTTTCTCATAACCTTTAAACATGCATATCTTAATTCTGGTGAAAGCTATTAAGTATTTGGTATGCAAGAAATCATGTTGGGAGTTGAGACATTACAATACAACCATATTCCAGCTGTTGTACAAATCACATTGGGAATTGAGACATTACAATACATCCATGTATTCCAGCTGTTGTACAAATCATGTTGGGAATTGAGACATTATAATACAACCATATTCCAGCTGTTGTACAAATCATGTTGGGAGTTGAGACATTACAATACATCAATATTCCAGCTGTTGTACAAATCATGTTGGGAGTTGAGACATTACAATACATCCATATTCCAGCTGTTGTACAAATCATGTTGGGAGTTGAGACATTACAATACATCCATATTCCAGCTGTTGTACAAATCATGTTGGGAATTGAGACATTACAATACAACCATATTCCAGCTGTTGTACAAATCATGTTGGGAGTTCAGACATTACAATACATCCATATTCCAGCTGTTGTACAAATCATGTTGGGAGTTGAGACATTACAATACATCCATATTCCAGCTGTTGTACAAATCATGTTGGGAGTTCAGACATTACAATACATCCATATTCCAGCTGTTGTACAAATCATGTTGGGAATTGAGACATTACAATACAACCATATTCCAGCTGTTGTACAAATCATGTTGGGAGTTCAGACATTACAATACATCCATATTCCAGCTGTTGTACAAATCATGTTGGGAGTTGAGAAATTACAATACATCCATATTCCAGCTGTTGTACAAATCATGTTGGGAGTTGAGAAATTACAATACATCCATATTCCAGCTGTTGTACAAATCATGTTGGGAGTTGAGACATTACAATACATCCATATTCCAGCTGTTGTACAAGAAGAACATTCACTTTTGTCAGCTTTGTGACGTCTCCTTTTGTATTAATACTGGCAGTGTTTGGGTCCGTCCAGATTAAAACTTGGCATTGATCAACAAGTTTCCCTTGAATCAAAGAAGCATGTAAACAGATTAAATTCATCTCAGATTTAAGCCACCTGTCCAGCTTGTACTGTTTTAGAATATCAATTGACAACGTCACTATTTTCTACCCTGTCTGATTTCAGGGTTTGTATTTCTGCCTTATTCTTCATTTTGAGAAGATATTTGACTGTGAAATAGTACTCAGTATCTGAGGAAGACTTTGCTAAAGGTTAATACAAGGCATGCATGTGATTCAAAGACACAATCTAATAGTAAGCAGGGAAGTGATTTCATGCATCTAATATTAACAAATTAACTGACAGCAACTTTGTTAAGGATTCAAGAGTTTTATTTTTATTTCCATGCATTTACAGCTAGTTTGTCCTTTACTGTGTAGCTCAAGTTTCCATATATACTTCCTCCCTATCCTGCATAATTTCTGCAGTCATATTAACTTACAAATGTTTGTACTCACACTTCTTAATTGTTGTTTGCAACTTGCAATTGGCAACTTCTGTTGAAGTTGTCAGATTCACCCACTCTCTCTATTTGTTCAATTTGTTTTTTTCATGAAATCTTCCTGGCTGACCTTTGAAAGTAGTACTGGCTTATGTGAGAATTATGTACTATCATTACAACTGCAGGATTACGTTGTGCTGTAATACAGTGAATACAGTTCATTTCTGAATTATGTTAGAGGACATAAATGTATGAATTGGTGAGATGACAAGTGTCTGAATGATGAGAGGACAAGTGTCTGAATGATGAGAGGACAAGTGTCTGAATGATGAGAGGACAAGTGTCTGAATGATGAGAGGACAAGTGTCTGAATGATGAGAGGACAAGTGTCTGAACGATGAGAGGACAAGTGTCTGAACGATGAGAGGACAAGTGTCTGAACGATGAGAGGACAAGTGTCTGAACGATGAGAGGACAAGTGTCTGAATGGTGAGAGGACAAGTGTATGAACGGTGAGAGGACAAGTGTATGTTAGATTAGTTAGTTAGTTAATTAGTTATTAGATTAGTTAGTTGCTTTATTGATTTGTACATGTTTTAACAAACTTGAATTTTGGTCAAGTAAAGGTGTTCCATTTGCAACAAGTGAGGTGAATTCATACATTTCCTAGATCTGTATTAATCAATGCATCAACTATAAAGACTGGCCAGGATCAAGTTATTCTCCAGATACTCCAGGCTAATTATTTTTTGGACTAATAAAAGAGCAACAATAACCTGGTTAATTTGCTGCAAATTTTACATATTTGAGATATATTGATAGTAGAAATTGTCACAACTGGTTGGTACCTAAGCAAACAGGTATGATGTCATACTTTTATGATGTCATACTTTTATGATGTCATACTTTTATGATGTCATACTTTTATGATGTCATACTTTTATGATGTCATACTTTTATGATGTCATACTTTTCACACCAGGATGCTTAGAATGTGTTCCTCTATCATCAGCTAGTTAAGGAAAGTTTTCTCCTGTTAATTATAAGGATTGGATATGAAAACCAAGTTTGATGAACAAGAAGTACAGTGGGTAATTCATGTTAAAAAGTTGAAACTATGCTGTATAACTTGAAGAATAGATCATTATCGTTTGATAACACTTGGTAGTTAAAATCTAGCTACAAAAATATTAGAGTGAATGGCTCGGTATACCTTTCATTCGGACTCTCTCATTGGTCGAAGCACTTCACACCTATTTTAGGGGAAAGCTTAAAGGTTGTACAAATCATACTGTATGACACAATCAACTTAATAGATATATATGTTATGTTGATTTCTTACTGTTTGATACAATCAACTTATTATCTATCTTTACAAAATAATTGTAACAAAAAGTTAGGTGAAAACATATATACTTCCTATCTGTATTAATCTATACATAGGTATAAAATTACACATAAAATGTTGTCACATACCACTGTTATAATCATTTACATAAAATCATCAGAGAGTAGTGAATATTGCTGATTTGTAGTTTGCAGTCTTACCTAACAGTTTTGTAAATTGTAACAAAAAATGTAACTTCACAGCAATTTCTTGGAAGGTGCACCAATAATTTACATTAATGATTCTCACATTTTATGTCACAAAGTAACAAATTTTAATTCCTTTGTCAACAATATTTCTTCAACTCTGAGTAGTGCTGCCACTCTTTCATCATTCTACAAATGACTAAGAAAGATCCAGAAGTACAGGTCTACGGACTATACAAATGGTCAGTCTATTAAAACAGCTGAAACACACAACTTAAAATACCGTACCGCCAAAATTAAAATTTGATGTGTTAATAAGTTGATAACTTGACAAGGTTGAAGCAGAACTGAGAACACCCAATTTTAAGTTTTTTATCTGTGTGGTAAGGTTGTTGGGAACAAAACTAAGTACTACTAGTCTAAACATTTGATGTTTGAAACTCTTCTGGTATATCTCTTGATGGTACAGTTATTAAATCTGAAACTGATAGATTTAGTAACAAACTTTGCAGCTTTCTGTTTTAATATAAAATAGTGCTGAAAGCTTTCATGAGGACATTTCCATTAGGATATTTAACTTTATTATAGCTGGGATGTGCTGAAACAATGCAGCCACTACTTTTTGAAATGAACAGCACTTGAGAGAAGTGATAACACATACTCTATGAATAGTTCATAGAATATGAGAGTTTAGCAATTCTGCCATACTAGAGTAGCACTATGCTACAGTCTTTGTTGATTATAAAAAACCTTTTGACAGTGTCAACCACCATTTACTAATTCAAAAGCTAACTGTACTTGGTGTCCCATCAGATGTTGTAATGCTCGTGGAAGACCTATACTACAACGCCAATGGTCGCCTGCATTGGAAGTCGCTGCTAACTGAAAGTTTTGAGACGCCTGTCGGTGTGAGGCAGGGGTGCCCCCTGTCTCCAACGCTTTTCAGCCTTTACACTGAGTGTCTACTGCGGGAATGGTATACACAAACAGCCCACATCACTTCACCAAATATCGAAGGCATAGAGATAAAGGAGGCAAGTTACGCTGATGATCTGGTAATGCTTGTTTTAAATGCGGAAGATGCTGAGGCCATGCTGGACATCCTTGGTAACATATCTGAGAGCTACGGCCTACACATACACCCTGGTAAGACGGAGTACATGGTCTTCAGCAGCACTTTCGACAATCATACCATTTTTTTGGGTGAAAACTCAACGCCCCGTGTGCATCCGTTCAAGTACCTTGGGGTCACAATCAGTCACGATCTCTGCGACTCAAAAGAAATCAGTATGCGCATCGGCATGGGAAAGGCTGCTATTTGTCATTGCTCGTACATACATAGTCCATGTGTTAGCAGCGAAACGAAAGTGAGACTGTCTCAAGCCCTAATTCTATCTCGGGTTTTATACGGTGCATCCACACTGACTTTGAAGTCGGGTGATTTGAAGAAGTATGACAGTCTGGGAAGGTCAATCTGGCGTGCGATGCTTAACATCAGGTGGCAAGACCATGTTTCAAACGAAAGGCTGCATGAGATGATTGGCGGTCGGTGGTGTTTCTCATCCAATGACATCATTCGTAGGAAAACCATGTGGCTTGGACATGCGGCAAGACAGGGTGGATTTGCACGTGCTGCGATTGGTGGTCTTCCTGCCGGTACTCGTCGGGGCCCTGGCAGACCTCGTCTTCGATGGGTCATTAATATTATTTCATAGTCAGGCCTGCCATCTGCCGAACTCGTCGATGCTGGCATACGACATGTTGAAATCAAACCTATGACAATTGTACATCACCATTATAACTTGCGTTGTAGAGGGCTTCGACGGGTTCTATCCTATGAAGAAATATGATGATGATAGAGTAGCACAGTTGGACACTTGATGCAATATGGAGTATTGTAATTGGGCACTCTATGTAATAACAAGTATTATAGTTGGGCAATTCTGCTAATCTAGAGTATTACAGTTGAGTACTAATTGATGCAATAAAGAGTATTATAGTTGAGCATTTCATATAATATAGAGTATCATAGTTGAGCACTTGATGCAATATATTATAGTTTGGTACTTCATGCATTATAGAGTATTATAGTTGTGCACTTGATGCAATACAGAGTATTATAGTTGAGCATTTCTTATAAAATAGATTATGGTAGTTGGGCACTTCATACAATATAGAATGTTATAGTTTGGCACTTCATGCAATATAGAGGATAACAGTTGATCATTTAATACATACATTGTAGTTGGACATTGCATACACTACAGTTGAGCAATTTATACAATACAGAGTATTATAGTTGAGCACCTCATACAATACAGAGTATTATAGTTGAGCATTGTATACAATACAGAGTATTATAGTTGAGCATTGCATACAATACAGAGTATTATAGTTGAGCATAGTAAACAATACAGAGTATTACAGTTGAGCATTACATACAATACAGAGTATTATAGTTGAGCATAGTAAACAATACAGAGTATTATAGTTGAGCATTACATACAATACAGATTATTATAGTTGAGCATTACATACAATACAGAGTATCATAGTTAAGCATTACATACAATACAGAGTATTATTGTTGAGCATTGCATATAATACAGAGTATTACAGTTGAGCAATTTATACAATACAGAGTATTATAGTTGAGCATAGTAAACAATACAGAGTATTATAGTTGAGCATTGCATACAATACAGAGTATTATAGTTGAGCATTACATACACTACAGAGTATTATAGTTGAGCATTACATACAATACAGAGTATTATTGTTGAGCATTGCATATAATACAGAGTATTACAGTTGAGCAATTTATACAATACAGAGTATTATAGTTGAGCATTGCATACAATACAGAGTATTACAGTTGAGCAATTTATACAATACAGAGTATTATAGTTGAGCATTGCATACAATACAGAGTATCATAGTTGAGCATTACATACAATACAGAGTATTATAGTTGAGCATTACATACAATACAGAGTATTATTGTGGAGCATTGCATACAATACAGAGTATTATAGTTGAGCATAGTAAACAATACAGAGTATTATAGTTGAGCATTGTATACAATACAGAGTATTATAGTTGAGCATTGCATACAATACAGAGTATTACAGTTGAGCAATACATACAATACAGAGTATTATAGTTGAGCACCTCATACAATACAGAGTATTATAGTTGAGCATTGCATACAATACAGAGTATTATTGTTGAGCATTGCATACAATACAGAGTATTATAGTTGAGCATTGCAAACAATACAGAGTATTATAGTTGAGCATTACATACAATACAGAGTATTATAGTTGAGCATTACATACAATACAGAGTATTATAGTTGAGCATTGTATACAATACAGAGTATTATAGTTGAGCATTGCATACAATACAGAGTATTATAGTTGAGCATTGCATGCAATACAGAGTACCATAGTTGAGCATTGCATACAATACAGAGTATTATAGTTGAGCATTGCATACAATACAGAGTATTATAGTTCAGCATTGCATACAATACAGAGTATTATAGTTGAGCATAGTAAACAATACAGAGTATTATAGTTGAGCATTACATACAATAAAGAGTATTATAGTTGAGCATTACATACAATACAGAGTATTATAGTTGAGCATTGCATACAATACAGGGTATTATTGTTGAGCATTGCATACAATACAGAGTATTATAGTTGAGCATAGTAAACAATACAGAGTATTATAGTTGAGCATTGCATACAATACAGAGTATTATAGTTGA
>JAIPMN010001738.1:0-39246 GCA_020650975.1 Apostichopus californicus | reverse complement strand
AAATATTATGATTCTGTGTTTGCACCGCAGATGTTATCTCTTAGTCTTTCCAGAATCATGGATTGCTTGCTATTTTCAATGAGCTACCCACTTTTCCATCTATGTAAAATTGTGAGGTTGTCCTTTGTAAAATGATAGCTACATATGCATACAGAATGGTAAAGCCATATCAGTTGTAGTTTGCACATTGAATCAGGTGGCATTCAGAACAGTGTTAGCTCATGTTGCATAGGCAGCAAGGACTTGAACCTATGACCTTTGGTGTGCTAGATTTCTCTTGATACCTGTTGAGCACTACTCTATTGTCTGATCTTTTCAGTAAATATGGTTTCTAGGAAAGCACAAACAAATGAGGATGTGGTCATTGTGGTGGGAGGGAAGGGGGGAGCTTGGTAGTCTGAAAACAAAATAGTTGAAAGGTTTATTGCTTGCAGTACTACTGAACCTCTGCAGACAGTCAGTGGTTTCATTGTCTGCATGTTAAGGAATCATAGGTGAGGTAGCTGAAACTTCAGGAAGAAATTTTGGATACCCTTCACTGTTAGAAAGCGAAACAATGAAAGATAGGAATTGAAGTAATTTGAAAGTCGTCTGGAAACTAATACAGAAATCTGAAGACCAAATATGCTTTCTCTCTCTCTCTGTGTCGTGGCAGGGTATGTTTGCATTTGCTTGTTCTTCTATCACATCACTTGACAAAACCACCAACATACAAAACATACATACAAACATACATACATGTATACAAAACCAGCAGGAATTTTGAAACGACATTTGATTTAGTTCAAGAGATGACAGCAGTGTCTCTCAATTGTCTTATACTGTCTCATAACAAACTAGTTGAAGCTGAATTTGGAAATATTGTGAAATCCACTTGCATTTGATGTATAGTACGTACTGTACCTGAAGGGCGTGTCTGAACTAATTTTGTTTCGGGGGTAAGAAGTTACATTCTCAACCTTCCTTCCTTCTCTTGCAGAAATATGAGTCGTGGAAGGACAGGTTACCCGATCTAAGCTGGCTCTCTGATCTGGTGCCAGACAACGAGAGGTCAAGGCAGGTCATAGCAGACATGAAGCAGTACATGAGCTTCATCAGACTGCCGGAGAAAGGTTGGCTCAAGAAGAAGATAGAAGCGGTCAAAGAAGCCATGCCAGAAAGAAAAGACGGTTCGTAAAAGCTTTCGATGATTTGTACGTACATTACTGGAAAGTAGATTGATGAAGGTCACAGTTTATGCTTCAGGTAGCAACAATGGAATCCTAATGCTAGTGCAGATCTAGGCAGGACCCTGATGGCATCAGGACAATGAGGCTGTTATAAGGCCCTGGTATTCAAATTGTTTGGCTTGGTGACCCCCAATGTTCACGTTCATCTCGGGGACCGTCCAGTGACAGATGTTTGGGGCCTGGGGAAGGGATATACCTCTAGGAGGTACCCACCCCCCACCCTCCCCCACTAGTTTCAGAAATTTTGATATGATTTTAAAAAGATGCTTAGCTGTAAAGTGGTTATATTTTTTAAATTGTTATCAACATTTTACATTCAAGATTTCTCCACTTTATTAATTGTCAGCAAAGTAATTTTGGGCAAAACACTAAAAAGGATAAAGACCCTCACTTTGAATACCAGGGTTCGAAGGCATAGTTACTATCAAACTCAATCAGCTCTGTCACACATATATATATGTCACTCCTTCCCCCCTCCCCCTTCCTCACCCACTTCTTGACCTGACCAAGAATGTTGTGAAAGCAGACTTTGTTCATTCATCCATGTTCCAAGTTGTGCTGTTGAATTTGATCAAATGATGAAATCATAAAATATTGTAACAGATTTTGTTATCGGCATTGTCAGAGTCCTGCAAATGTAGTCCCTCTCCGTGCAATTTTTGAAGATTCTTGATGAAATCTTGAATGCTGCAGTATTGAACCATCTTAGTTAAAAAATCATTTTTGTTTGGTTTCGTGAAAGAAAAGTCATAGACAAACATAGCAAACGCAATTGACAAACATAGCACAGTGTTAATGGTCATCAAAGAAGAACAAATTTCAGTCTGGACGAACAAATAAACTTTAAAGATCGTCCAATAGACGATTAGTTGCTTACATCCAATTCAGATTGCACAGCAGTACTCAATGCCCCAAATAGGTAACATGACAAAATGGAACCACCCTCCATTACTTGGAAATACTCGATAAATAAAAAAAAAAGGATTGTGGTACTGTAGGACTATCTGATTCACCTGAATGGGAGTTTTGCTAGTCCAAAGCTGTTGTTGTAGTCACCAAATCTAGTGCACAACTCTCATACAGACAGACACTGTACATATCGTTTGTTTATACTTTCCAACATTTTATTAGGACAACCCAAATTTTCCGTTCAGGCAACCAAAAGGGAAGATCTGCCTCTCTGCGAGATAACCGCAAAAAGATCCTTAAAAATTTTGCACTGATTTTTATGGAGCATGTACAGAATAAGACATTATGCAGTAAGGATCCTCAACATAAGATACCACATTCATTTCATCCCCTCTTCTCCAAAATTACATTAGCTGTGTCCATGAACCATATTTATACGACATGCCACCCATCCTCGATGTTACAAGTCCTAATTTTGCCGATAAAAATTATTTGGTTTTCCCCTCTGCAGGAATATTTCCCATCCCTGAACTTCTAGTTGGAAGCGGCCAGAACATTGATTTAGCTAGCCTTGCAGGTGTGTGAGCAAAACCAAAAAAGGCTAAACCCCTTTTTCATTTTTTTTTCTCCGTTAATTGCAGAATTTTACATGATTAATTGGCCTGACTTTGCTAACCTGTAGTGAGCTGGGAGTGGATTTCATGATTTTTTTTGTAGTGTCTTCGATTTGATAGTTTTTGCTTTTACTTTCCTGTTCCTCTTCAGAAAATTTCCACAAAGAAAGAAACAAATAATCTTGGTCTTTTGGTTAGATGTTAAAGTCATGTGGCCCATATTGTACGACCCATATTAAGTAAATTTTTCACTTTTTGATTTTACTATATGTCCAGCATCGGTTGTTTGGGGCTCGACACTGTTCCAACTGTGAAATTTAATGCTGATAAAATTACTCAGGAAATCTGGTACAAATTTGTCAATATCTACTGAAGAATTAATTACATTGATCTCTAGGTTTTATTAAATGTCATAAGTTCTGGTACTCATGGAACTGAATTTACAAAGTATCTTTGCATATTTCTCAGCATATTTCAAAAGAAATCTTGTTGGAGATATTGACTCCTTGCCGGAGGCGAAATAAATCCATGCCATGATGATGGCTTGTGTGTGTGCGTGGGTGCGTTTGTTTTTTATTCTGACCGAGGACTTGAACAAAAGAATTTCAGGTCCTCGGTTGTGATTTTTTAAAGAATCACCACGTCCTCGGAAGAATTCTATTGTATGGGGTATTGTTAAGGTTAGGGTACGTGGATTTGAACAATGGAAAATACAATGGGGTCCTCGGTCTGAATGTAAAACAAACATGTGTGTGTGTGTGGGTGTATATGACACCTGCTTGTAAACACAGCAACTGAAATTTGTTATGATGGATTGACATGAAGGGTATGTCTTATTGAGTATGTGCAAGAACCCTATCCTTTTCTGTGATGGTCAATGGTCATTTGAGGTCAACAGAAGTCATAAGTCTGAAAATCTTATAAACACAATCAATTAAAAAAGTATATTCAAATGGTTGAAGTTGATACTTTATGTGTTGGTCCTTCTTGTTGAGTAACAGAACACTATCGAAATTGGTAGAGGAAAAGTTTTAACATCTGCTAAATCTTTCCAAAGAAATGCAGTTAAAGTTTGCTTGTTTCTCACCAAGATATAAATATGCAAATATGATTGACAGTTGACACCCACCATGCATACAAACAATTTTGATGTGGTTCAGTTTGCAGTTTCAACCCTACTTTATAATACCCAGAAGCCCTTGCTCCTTTTTGAGCTCATTTTAAAGGCATTGAAGACTCGCCCCAAACCGTTTGCCGCCCTCTGAAAAAAGTTAACTATCCGTTGCTTGCAAGTGAAGTTTTCTTCTTGTCGCTACAAAATGCAGACAGTAATGAAACGTGATACCTTGTTATCTTTTATTTGGACCTGAGTTCAGGGATTTTCCTGCTGTGATGTCCGTCGCTGCTATGTACACTGTGTCGTGGGTATTGACCGTAGCTGCATGTATTGGCTGTACACTAGTGTCTAATTACCGACAGTAGCAAGCTGTGTGTGTATTTTCTGGGATTGATGGTGGTGTCTAACACTTCTGTTACACCTCATTCGAAACTAGGTCAGATTACCGGCATCAGGCGTTTCTCTGTGCGCGAGTCTTCACTCCCTTTAATAGTGCTATTAAAACACAAGATAAACTTATTACACACATTACAAGCCTTACAGAGAATGAATGTATTAAACCAAGTATCATGTTGAGTAGATGAGAAATTTGTTCATGTAGGGAAGGGAAAGTTGTTAATCTAACTTTATAAAATTGAATGCATTTATTAAGCAGGATTCTAATTAGCAACCAGAAACATTTGTAAGATGGGGGGGGGGGAGAAGGTGGGGAATGGGCCAGTCTTAACACAGAAGTCCTGACACAGCACCAAACAGATAAAGTGTTCCAGACATATATACATGCATTGCTTTATATGCAAGGACCCTCCTTCCTCACCGTTTCTTGGGTTTTGATCTGAACTGCAAGTTGAATATTTGGTTGTGTTATGTTTAATATGTTTCTCCCCAACACCAACACAAAAAAATACCGCATTCCCTGAACACAGTTTTGGTGTCATGGTTTGTTTCGTAAATTAAGAAACGTCTGTATCAAACAAGGAAACTGCTTCAATTTGTCAAAATTAGATTTCTACCGGCCTTACCACTTCCTCGGTAGTTGTTAAATTTGTAGTTTGTTGTAACTAATTTGAGACTAATGATGCGTTTGCTAACATTTATCTATACTAATTACCTGCTGTTTGCATTTTTCTTATCCTTTCGAGGCGGTGGGGAGGGGGGGGGTGGGGGTAACAGCAGGGATAATTAAGTGCTCAGATTTTTTGTAGCAGTCTTGAAGGTTCTGAAATATGTCTATCCAATTTTTTTTTTTTTTTTTTCAATCCCCCAAAAAAGTGCTATCCATGTCTGCACGTGTATAGTAGTTTTTTTTGCAAAGCATTTTTGCGATGCGAAACCGATAAAAAGTATTCCCTGGAGAGGTCTGGCCAGGTAAGAAACATTAACTCACATCACAATAGCACACAACAGTTTAATGAGATTTACCACATTCCACTTAATCTCATAAAAAAATATGAAAATCTGATATAAATTTATCCCCCCATGGTAGGGAAACAGTACAAAAACAATAATCACTTACAGTTTGCTGCTATCACTTTCTTGCATTTGAAAAACCTGTCATTTACATTTATTTTTTCACATATAGTCTAGAATCAGTTGGTGTGTAACGGTGGGAGAGAGACTGGAAAAGTGGGGCAAAAGTCGCCGTCAAGTAGAAATCCTTAACCACTTCATGTTCTATTTAGCATCACAAAATGGGATTGTTTTTGACAATGTTACATTTGGCTCACTGTTTTTAGTCCCTACTGCCATTCCCTCCCTCCCCCCTCCTAATGGTCTTTGATCAGAGTATCTATCTTTAATAGTAAGATAACAATGTTTGTAAAATATCCATCACCTGTCCATGACACCTGGAAACGATACAAGAAAAAATGACTTTGTGAAATCTGCAAAGTTGAGATGATAAGTTTAGCAGTGCTTCATTTTGAAGGTTTACAGTCTTGGTCTGAGGTTAAGGCCCCCTCACACAACTTTTAAACTTAAGCCCTGGTCATTGGTAACTTGACACAAATTCCAACCATCCCTCCTGGGGCACTATAGCGCACCACATCTACTTGGCTCCTGAGGGGGGGGGGGACTATGCATTAGGGTGCAGCCACAAACAGGCACACGCAACTATATTTACAAGTTACCTTGCAAGTCCCCATTTTATACACCTGGGTGAAAAGAGAGGCAATGGAGATATAGTGCCTTGCCCAAGGACACAACATAATGATCTGGCCAGGACTCGAACCTGCAAACCTTAGAACACAAGTTCACAGCTCTCCCATGCTTCAAAATGATTGCTTTAGATTTTAAAGGCAATCTTGGTATTAAACTGCCTTTTCTTTCGGTATCATTTTATTTTCATTTTCAAACGATTCTAAATAAGTATTTCCTGTGCGGAAACTTGACCTTTTTCGGATGAAAGACCGTTTTCCTTCTTTTCTTTGCAGAAAATGTTGGATCACCCATAAGCGTTACACTTCAGTCCTCTCAAGAAGGCTCAACTGAAAAATCAGCAAAGGTGTGTGTCACTTTTAAAGTTTGCTATCAGCTAAAATTTGTAAAGTAATTAAAAAAAATTGTTTTACCGTCAGGGTTATTACTGGTTGCAAACTGTTGAATTTGTCAAAAGTTGCTTGCAAATTTTGTACTGGAGAAGATGAAAAATAGCCAAAATGAAAGGATGTTTTAATTGCAAAGTTTGTGAATTTGTAAATTTTGTTGAGATTTTCTCAGAGAACAGTATTGAAAATGACATCTTCATGATAATTGGGGCTAAAATTGATTTTGTTTTTCTTTACGATCATGTATATCATTTATTTACAGGGACGAGATCATATTTCAAAAAAACAGTTTTGTGTTTTGTTTTTTGGTTATTGTGAAAGTGATTTAATGTAGCCGTGAATTAAGGATACTTCAACAGCTCGGCGAACATTCCAAAATTGATTATTTGTCAGTGACTATTAACCACTAATAAGATTATAAAAAGACCCTAAGAATGGAGTGTGAAGGAGATTTAGCACGACGACTTCACAGAACACTGACTCGGTTACCTTCCTGGCTTGACTAAGGTTTTATTGGAAATGTTTTTGGACAACCTTATCTCTTGACTTTGCAAACAAGTTTTGTCCTTGTAAGAACTTGTGTCCTGTGGTTTTTAATGACGTCGTTTCAACGTTGCACTGGGGAACATCGTTCCAAACCTTAACTTTTTGGATTGCCTTTCAGCAGAATGAAGAAAAGGACCATCTTGAGAAGGTGCAGGAAGAGTTCATGGAAGCTCAGGTAATAACACATCTATTCTTGCTGGTGTGCATTTTGTTACACTCTTCTTGAAATTTGAGTTTGAAAATTATTTTTTAATATTTATAAATGCTTATTCTGAGGACACTTTTGGTGTTGTACACTGCCCCAAGTCATGGACAGTCTGGTGTTGTGTATGCGTGCTCGGGACTACCACCGATCAAGATTTTTTGCCGGTTTCAAGTGGCGTAGGCTTCAGTCTGTTGCGGTCTCCTGGCAGTCGGCAGTGTGAGAGGGTTCACTTGCTAAAACCATTTTAAACCGTGTAACCGATCACAGGGTACTGAATTTGCATGCAATCAAAACGAGCTCCAATTCGTTAACAGCAAACAGTTGTTGTGTTTGCTGATCAGTCAGTCAGTGATGTTGGAGGGGGGTAGGGGTGGGTGGAGGGCAGTTGTAAGATGGTGAGTCTTCAGGAAACGTAGGTCACAACGTTGAGTCACAAGGTTGGTCACAACTAGGTCACAAAGTTGGTCACAACTAGGTCACAAAGTTGGTCACAAAGTTAGGACGGTTTGTGATCCGGCTTGAGCGTGCCATTATTGAACCCACTATGCCACGTTGGGCATGAACAAACATTCCAAACAAGAATGTGAGCAATATCAGATTTTGCGAGATATAGATTTAATCAAAATATCTGTAGCTTAGTGGTAGGTTTTAGCAGGTTCATTGGTAATTGCACTATTATGATATTTAGTCTTCACCGGAAACACCTCGATACCAAAGAGAGGCTCCACGTCAAAACACGTCGGTGACGTTTTTCCTTTTTGTTTTTCTCTTTGAAAAAGTTGCGGTACCAAAGAGAAATTGAAAGATTGGAAAAGGACAACAAGAGACTGAAGAAGTCACTCCTCTTACGAGGAGACAAGAACGCAGTCAGGAAAGAGAAGGTGAGATTACTGTAAATGAAACCTGATATCTGGATTGATTTCTTTGAAGTTTCTTCTTGCTTTTGGCATATTTCTGTTTCCTGTGGGGGTTGGGCAGGGGGAAAGGCAAGTGGGGTGGAGGGCCAGAACTTTTTTTTAGAAATTGCATTTAAAGCAAATACATGGTTTACATTTAATGTTCATTTATGTTTGTAACAGAATCACTCATTTTTAAAAAATTATTTTTCCTACTTTTAATTTTTTTACTGCTATTAGAAATCACTCATCGACATGTACTCTGAAGTCCTGGATACGATGTCCGATTTTGACGATAACTATCAAATGCAGGATCATCTACCAAGGGTAACATTAACATCTCTTATTTAAAGTAACTGGTTGTGTTGGACGCAGAATTTCTCAAGCAAACATGTGAAACCGATGTGTTTTGATTTTCTTTGGTTCGTTACTGTTGAGAGATATATGCAGTTCATTAGACACACCCCTTTTTGTTAATTGCGAGGATTATAAACTATTAAGTGTGGCCTATTTTTGCATGTAGGACTTTGGGGTTGAAATCGTATAATTTATCAGGACTGTTGAACCTTGCGGTTAAAAGAAAAAAACTGCACAGACTCAGACGTTCCTAAAGTTATTTTGAGGGAATCATTTGATGTTTAAAGTGGAACATAGTAAAGCAGCTACTTTTAAAACCTAATTTTGCATATTAGAATTAGGGTTGAAGCTGTTCATTGCCATTAATTAGAGAGAGGCTAAATTTATCAGATAATTACTCCTGTTGGTATTTACGGTACAGGCTCCTGGTTTATAGGTATTGTTGGTTTCTTGCAAATATTTGGAAATAAACTCGATCATGTTACTTTCATTACATAATGTGGGTTATTTTTGTAGAGGTAAGAGACTCGCCATGTCTAAACAATCTGGTTTATCTCAATAAATACTCGATAATAAATACTCAGTCGCATGGTATACAATTTTGCAATATAATATGCTGATGCGTTTAGAAGTACAGATTTTTGCTTCCCTGATTCCGTCAGGTTGTCGTGGTTGGAGATCAGAGTGCCGGGAAAACGAGTGTCCTAGAAATGATTGCTCAAGCCAGGATCTTTCCAAGGTAAAGTAGTTGATAGATCCCTGGGAGGTCTTGCAATTTTTATCTCAATTAAGACAGATCAATACCTTCCCTTTTCTTTCACTTCTCTCTTCATCCCCCCCTCCTCTCCCAAAAACTCCTGTCCCCACCTCGAAATAGGCTCGATGGATTGACTGGCATGTTCCGATCAATATTACTATAGAAGCACAAAGCGGCTAGTACTATTTGGTATTTTAACAGACTAAGTGATGGTGCTAAGGTGTTTCTTTCTATTCACTGGCCTTGACACTTTCAGTTTTTAGCCTTAATTTTTATTTTGTATATTTCTTCTGCCACTATTGCATTTTGTTAATTAGAGTTTTAAGTAACTGTCAAGTTCCTGTTGGTCATTTTATTTTACACTGCGCAAACCATATGGATGCTTTTGATGGGAAGCTTGATGACTCAATTGACCTTTATCAAGCCAAAACATTTTACCACTGGTTCAACGAGGGCATTGTCTTTCCTGTGACGCCCATCGTCTTGTCAACGCTTATGACCTTTGACTTTTACGTCTGTGACCCAGGGCTGTCATGAATATTCAGTACCTATTTTACTTAAAGAGTGCAATTTTTTTAGGAGAGGATAATATGTACTGAAATCTTCACCTTTAACCTTTAACCTTTTCCAGGGGTGCTGGAGAGATGATGACGAGGTCTCCGGTCAAGGTCACCTTGAGTGAAGGCCCAGAGCACATCGCTCAATTCAACGATAGCAGCAAGGAGTACGATCTCACGAAAGAATCGGAGGTAACCAAATACTCTGATTGTTATATAGCATTGCATATATAGCATAGCATTGCATTGCATAGCATAGCATTGCATATATAGCATTGTTATATAGCCACCAGACTTGTGGTATGAAAGACACATGATGAGTATGAGTACAAGAATACATGAGTACAATTACAAAAGACTATGGTAGAAAATGAGTGCGTACAAGTTCCCGAGTGAGTGCGCGAGTTCCTGCTTGCAGGAGGATCTAAAATTCATAGATACATACATACGTACAAGTCTGATAACTGCCAAATATGCTTGAAAGTGAAATAACGGTCACTTGTCTTTCAAATTAAAGCACGCCAACAACAGCAACCGTGAAAAGATATTTCACTCACGGAGGACATTTCCCTCATTATTTTCGAATTTAAAATTCCTGGTTGTCTGGGTATAATTTGAAGGTCTGGAGCCCTCCAGTAATATCGTGCATATTTTTAGTAAGTTTTAGACGGCTGACGTTTTGGGAAATTTTATTCACCTTATGACCAACTGCACTTGCCATTGCATTGCTCTGGGTAGACATTGAAAAAAAAATTCCAACAAGATATTGTATTTTTGTATATGTAAAATGAGGTGTGAATATGACTGTGAAAGATAGGTTAAAATTTTATATTTTAATTGAAAGAGCAAAGAATTTTCTTTTTTTTCGTCGAGGTTAGGACTCGTGAAAAGTTAGTTATTTTCTGAAAAGTTCATATTTTTCTTGGGACAAGAACATAGAAATAAATACAAAAAAATGACCTAGCAGGTGTATCTATGGTAACGCCAACTAATTTCAATGCTCGGGATGAGAAGAAGTATTTCGTAGCATTAATAAAAATTGAAATATTTGTATTTACCTTTTGGAGTGACATGCACCCAGCCACCTTTAACCAGCAATATTTGTGAAAACACAAGGTGATGCGTCCATCCAGGTCCTGTATTTTTAAATGGAGTTTCTCCTGAACAGCAGCAGATATTAATGTGTTGCTTTTTTGCTCTTTTTTTTTTGTGTCTTCAGCTGAAAGCCCTTCGAAAAGAAATAGAGATGAGAATGAAGAGCAGCGTACAAGAAGGAAAAACAATAAGTCCAGAGGTAAATATTTATAGATATTTATAAGATTTGAAAAGCTCAAGAAGCTGTACCCCCAATAAACTATGTTCTTAAAATCATTGTGTAAAATTTGTCCTTCTTCGTTGTCAAATTTAGCGACAGTTTACTGTTCGTGATCGTGAACCAACGAAACGAAAACATTGAAAGTATTCAATCTGTTCCTAAAGACATATTCGCTAATCTGTTTCTAATACTTTGTGGAATGACTTCACGACGTTGGTCTTACAGCTCAAAACTTGACAGCTTTGGCAAATACCATCATGTAACACAGCCCATTCTGTTACAGCGTCTGAGCCGTGATTGCATTTATATTGATCATTATTGAAACATTTTTTTTCAGCTTTAAGTCTGTACCAAAAATGTCAAACATTAACAAAACATTATTTTTCTTTTTCATCTTTGTCTCCTTTCCTCCACCGCCCCTTTTCTTTTTTTCTTCTTTTTTTTCTATCTATTTTTAGGTAATTTCGTTGTCAGTCAGAGGACCGGGAATTCAAAGGATGGTACTTGTAGATCTGCCAGGAATGATCAACGTAAGATTTTATTTTTTATCATCGACGTTTGGTTGCTCATTATCTGCATAGAATACACATACTCATGTATGCTAAATGCAGGGAACCTACACCTGCAGGAGATTGTATATGTGTGTGTGTGTGTATGTATGTATAAGTCCATGGAGTAAGATTTTATTCTTTTTATCATGGATGTTTGGTCGCTCATTACCTGCATAGGATACACATGCTAAATGCAGGGAACCTACACCTGCAGGAGATTGTATATGTGTATATGTGTATGTGTATGTATTAGTCCATGGAGTAAGATTTTATTGTTTATCATATGACGTTGGTCGCTCATTACCTACATAGGATACACATACACATGCTAAATGCAGGGAACCTACACATGCAGGAGATTGTATATGTTTATGTGTGTGTGTGTATGTATAAGTCCATGGAGTAAGATTTTATTGTTTATCATATGACGTATTTCGCTCATTACCTGCATAGGATACACATACACATGTATGCTAAATGCAGGGAACCTACACATGCAGTAGATTGTATGTGTATATGTGTTTATGTTTCAGTCCATGGAGTATAAAGCAACTATGATATATATTTGGGAAGATAGAGGAAGACAATTCTCATATTTGACTTGCGGATGCCTCATACCGAGTTTAAGAACCAACTGATTTAGGTCAAGTTCCAAGGGTTTATTTGAGGGTTAGGCAACAATTCGACATTAAAAAAAAGAAGATAAATAAATAAACCTTGAGCATCATCTCAAGAAGTCAGCAGGTCAAAAATGCCACAAAATTAAATTTTAATCCGATGCATTTGCATTCATTGCTGTGATTCCTTTAACATGTTGTTTTCACTTTTTTGATATTCCTTTCAAATTATGATTTTTTTCTTTTTAAATCCTGTCTTAGACTGTGACCACTGGGATGGCTGCTGATACTAAGAGTGCCATACAAGAACTGAGTAAACGATACATGAATAACCCTAACGCAATTATACTATGCATACAAGGTAAGGAGGAGTTGAACTTGGGTTATGTATATGTTCCATTCACTGGAGAATAAAAAAAGCATTTTATGAAATCTTGTTTAAAGGTCTTTCCTTCAAGTCAGACTAGATGACCTCACCCCCACCCATCTTCCCAGACCCTCCATACTCCTTAGTCCTCCCATCAGACATGAGCTTTTTCCGCGAATTCGCGGAATATCCGTGAATTCTTTTCTACCTCAGGGACAAAAACTATTATCCTAACACACTGTAGCATACGCAAACTGGAGCCTATACCGCAATTTTTGCAAAATTCCGTGATTTTGTTTTTACCCCAGGCTCATCCCTGTCCCACCCCCTCCAGTAATGTAAATAACAGAACAGTGAACAATCAAATAAAAAGAATAAAACCAAAACTGATGTTAAGAAATGTGTCTAACTTTCTACGATCTTTGGGAACAAAATCGAGTACTCCATTTTACCTTTGTCCAACTCTTGTTACAGATGGCGCTGTTGATGCCGAGAGGAGTATCGTAACCGATCTTGTGAGCAGTATAGACCCATCTGGAAAGCGGACCATATTCGTCTTGACAAAAGTCGACCTAGCAGAAAAGGGCTCAGCTAGTCCTAGTAGGGTGAGAGATTAATTTGGTTCACATGATAGATTGTGAGTTTTGTGAGGCACCTTCGAGGCACCTTGACGAACGATAGTCTTTTTGCATTGTTTTATTTTTGAACAACCTCCCACCTGTTGATCAATTCCTTTTTCAGTTTTGCACATGAAAGATAGATGTGTTGGATCAATGTGACTCTCTCCACAGCAAGACATGTTTATCCCTCATAGTTATCCCTGCATAAAAGTGGCCACAAACTGCATATATCTTGGAGGGAATGATGTTTTAATTTTACTCGTTAACACTTTGATGGAATGTTTATGAATGTTTCTTGTTTCATCTTTTGCAGATAAGACAAATCCTAGAGGGAAGACTGTTTCCGATGAAAGCTTTAGGCTACTTTGCTGTCGTAACTGGCAAAGGTATACAGCCTCAAACCTTTTTCTTTTGTCTTCAATAGCTAAAATAAAATAAAACTGTTAGCAAACTGCTTATCCACTAGAGAGCCTGTGTAAGAGAATGTGTAAAAGTAAGTTGGCCTGACGGTTCGATCCTAGCAGGATCTTCTTCAGAGGCTAAATGACAAGTAACAGTAACAGAAGGGACAAAAACACGCCCAGAATACAGACAGGTTAATAGTTGTCAGTCATGTTGGACAAACTTTAGCTGCATAGGTGATGGAATACGGTGATGGAAGAAGAGCAAAAAGTTAGCGGTTATTATTTAAACGAGGTGACTATCGTTCGCAAACGGATTGAAATAAACAACAAATACATCAGAGTTTGGAAGGCCAGAAAAAAAACCAAAAACATTGGAGAATGTTTCCTTTGACTTGTTTATTTATATATATTTATTTTTCTCGTCAGGGTGTTGATGACAATTTTCCCATTCAAATATAGAAATCTGTGCACTGTGGTGGGACAGAGCTTGTTCAATAAGTGGAAGTTTTAATAGAGCTGTCATAGGTTCGTGGTTTTGAATTTGGTTTTAGTTTGTCATAATTTATTTATTTTCTAATTGTTAATAGGAAACTCTGACGACAGTATATCTACCATTCGTATGTACGAAGAACAATTCTTTAGAAACTCACAACTCTTCAAGTAAGTTTTTTTTTTCCTTTTTGCTCTCCTTTGGGATTTATTGGAATTGATATCTTGGATTCTCTGTTCTTTTTGCCCCTGTCAACATTGTTTTCATGTACAACTAAAGTATTATTCATATACAAATAGTAAAAAGGAAAGATTATTATTCAAAATTTGAAACCAAGGTTAAGTTGACTAGTCAAGGGTAGATAACTAAATTGTTATAGAATTTTAATATCCAAAAGCATCGAAAAATTATTTATTGAGATATCGTCATGCTGATGACAACGTCCATGAGACGTAACTAATTTCTCTACTTCTCAAACAAGTCGTGACCTTTGATGTGATATTCTCTCATAGTGATATTACAGGACTTTGCCCTGAGAAGTTACGTGGGCGTTTTTCACCTTATTCTCCGTAGAAACATTCTCATATGCAAATGAGTGTAATGCGTGATCCTTAAAGTGTTATACAAGAGCACAAAAATATTTGTCGTTTTTAATTAGAACAGTTTCTGATGTTCATATTACATTGGCATTAATATATTTAAAGAAACATCATGAAAGAACACAAACCTGTTAACCAAAATGCATGCTGCGGTTGTATAACAGACCTCTATCATTGTCAGCCCCAATCCCCTTACTTTGTCAATGATTTCCACTTTAACGAATCGTCTAGTCTATGAACTGCATCGTTGCATGGTAGACAAGTGCTAAAACCACGATTGATCATGGGCTCCTATGGCCCAAAATTGGGTAGGATTTTCATCTGAGACTTTTCCCCATCCATATTTGTCTGTTTTCGAACCATCTCTAGCTACATTCTTCACACAGTAACCATACATTGCAACAAATATTCTGTATGAGATGTTACTTGACTGTGTACGCTGTATATGTTAGGCTTTAGTACTGACTGTGCAGGAGTATAATGGACATAAACCCGAGCTATCAAAACCTTTCATCGTACAAAACTTACGATGAAACAACACAAATGAGAAACAATATTCACAAATGATTATAGTCCCATCCTTAACAACTGTGTTGGAAAGGTTTAAGAAAGATAATATAGTTGAAGATGTTTGAGTAGGCTGACTGCAGCAGGAACCTACATAGGTCTCCAAGCTGGATATAGCCTAGGCCTATGTAGTAAGCAGTGTAAGCCTGGAAACCTTATACACCCAATAATGCAAAAATTAAAGCTTCATGAAAGGTATACTTGGTATGAGAATCCTCCTTGGTAGGTAGAAGGACCTCATTTACATACGTGGAGGTCAAAGGTTATTTGTAGTCAACATAGGTGAAGGTCTGAAAGTACAATATGCTTGTCTGTAGTTACATTAAATGCCCTCATGTGCAATTTGGCAAGGAATCACTAACCGGCAATTCGCTGAAGCAATATATATTTACGCCACCGGAATATCCATATTGATGTGCAAAGTGTTGAGGTTCTGCAACACTGCTTTAGTTTCCACAATGAAATGCTGACACCTGCTATAAGGCAGTGTCAGGGTTAATTAAAAACAGAATTGTAACAGTTTTTTTTTCCACATATTTTAATTTTTTCATATGTTTTTGTAGATCAGGAACCTTTAAACCAAACCAGATGAACACTCAGAACCTGAGTTTTGCCGTGTCAGACTGCTTCTGGAAGATGGTGAGAGAATCCGTGGAGCAACAGTCAGATATTTACAGAGGTAAGAATTTAACGAAAAATAAAGGGAAGAGAACAGAGCAGTCCGTCAGTTGTCTTATCTGAACGATTACTGTTACAGAATTTGATTGAATTTAGATTTCAACAAACTTGTTTTTCACTATTATTATCTTGGTATGTTAAGTGGAAATGTGGTTTTTATCTTTTTTCCTTTTCTCTGCTGGATTTTTTTACATTTTGATGAAGGAATTGTATGCCATCTTATTCATGAGCGTGGCCATGCAGATGTTGAAGCAGGGTTGATTTGAATAAACTTTTAAATACTTAAAATCCCATAGCAATGCAACTAATTAGCCTGTCTAATCCAATTTCAGTCAGATAGTGAAACAAAAGTCGAAAGTTTAGAAACTTTCCATTTTCCTTTTTTTCCGTGTGTTTTAAATTTTAACGCGAGGTGAATGAGTAACGAAAAGATGAGGAATGAATGGGAGACATTGATTGCTTGCTCATTAACTCATTTGGTTAAAAACAAGAGAGAAACCCTTTGAGATTGGCCTAGGTTGGACAATTGCATATCTTATTTGGCAGTTTAGAAATGGCAGACTAAAACCCAAAAGCTGTCAAAAGAGTCAAGGTCCTGCTGGACTCAAATAATCTTTGTTTAATGTCTCAATGTGTGTTTGCCAAATTTAAAACTAAAAGCACAGTGAAAATGACACCGTTCTATTCAATTTTCAAATCAATATTCATTATTTTTATTGAGTTATCTGTCGCTAAACATTTTGAGCTGAATAAAATTGTGGACGGTACGAGTATATATAGTTTACATTTGTGTAATGAACATGTTGATATGGGTGGTCGCAGTGAATTTACAGTAAATCGTTCACGCCATAAGGGCAACAGAAAATAAAAATTTTTTCTTTCGATTGCTGCAGCTTTTCTCAATTTAACCCACCTGGTCAGAGTGCATTTAGAATAAGAAATATTGAATCTGCTTCCGAAGTTTGTTTTCCGAAATTCATCAGCAAACACGTATTGAGACTTTAATATACATTTATACATATATTTGTAGTGCTTATGCAATATGTTAAGAACACTTTTTTTCTCTCTGAGTTTGCTTTTCTCTTTATTAATTGCTGTTTTTCATATGTTGCTACACAGCTAGTCGATTTAACCTGGAAACGGAATGGAAGAACAATTTCTCACGTATACGTGAGTTGGACAGGGTAAGTGATTACCGGGGAATGTCAGTTTACGTAGGAGCAGTTTCCAAGAACGAAATGAGCATAAATTCTCCGAATGCAGTTTCATTATCGTAAGCTTTCGGAAGGTGGCTACTACTCAAGCCTCAGACTTAAGAATTGAGGGAATCAGAATTACAATTAATCAACCTTTGAACAGATTTGCCATCTATTCAGTGGTGGTAGCCTGTATTACTCAAACTTTTGACCAAGGTTACAGACTTCCCTGAAATTATGTTTTTGGTTTTCTTTTGTCAAAAAGGAAGGGAAAAAAGCCAGACTGAATTCAGTTCCCACTCAACTCCTTCGTTTTCCATTTCACACAAACTTTTCTTTGAGAGAAATGCTTGTTTTTCTTTTGTGTACGTGGTTGTGTAGTACGCACTGATGGCTAAGCTAACTCACTCGTACTGAATGTGAAATTTTTTTTCCTTTTTTTTTTCTTTTCCAACCAGGATGAACTATTTGAACGTGCCAAGGGTGAAATTTTAGATGAGGTCCTATGTCTTAGCGAAATAACCGCTAAGCATTGGTAAGTGCCAACAATCGAAAGATAAGCAAAGATACAAACTAATTTGGAACCGTTAGTAGGTTATGTTCGCAGGTATTTTTTGTATTTTACAGCCGTACTCATTAATATGATTCCATATTTGAAATGAGTACTCTTCTCTCGGTCTACCACACAAGAGCATTCTCTTTCCTGGCATGTCATTGGCCAATTTCAAAAAAAGCTCTACTCTCAGGGTTGGTATAGAGTCACCAACTTACCTGTCTACCCACAGCTCTAGCACTTACTTCCCACCAATGTTTGAAACGGTGCCAACATGTTTCTTTGTATGCTACTGGTCGATTTAAGTTTCCCCACCATTCTACCACATCGCACAAGTAAACCACATTGTGTGTGGTAGAGTAGTCCAGAGTTTGTGAGCGACCTGTGGAGTCAGTGTTAATATATTTTATTTCAATATTAACCGGTAAAGACCAATCTATTAGTGACTCATTATCTATGACAAGTTAACATTGTCAAAGTCTGTGTTGCATGTGGTTAAATTTTGGTGAATAAGACATCAGAGAACTGTTATAACAATGCTTTCTTGGTAGTTTATTTTCCATGTTAGAATCGGTGCTTTATGTAGTGATTTGTAGTGACTGGTTAATGGTAAAGCCTGAACACTAAATGAACACATTTTGGAATAGAAAGGAAATGTTTCATAGGGTCTCTAGGGTAAGGGAAAGTCGAACCACTGCGTGATATGATACTGAATGGGACTGCAACATCCTACAGCCAGGCTGCATAGGATGCTGCAGGCAGGCTGCATCGTATTCTGCAGGCAGGCTGCATCGGATTCTGCAGGCAGGCTGCATAGGATGCTGCAGGCAGGCTGCATCGTATTCTGCAGGCAGGCTGCATCGGATTCTGCAGGCAGGCTGCATAGGATTCTGCAGGCAGGCTGCATCGGATTCTGCAGGCAGGCTGCATCGGATTCTGCAGCCAGGCTGCATCGGAATCTGCAGGCAGGCTGCATCGGATGTAACTGTTTGTGTTGTGCAGTTTCCACACACCACAACACAACACAAGCACTGCTGGTCGACGGAGATGATCACAGAGCTCCCAACTGACCCGCATTTCGCGGGTTGGACCCGCATTCTAACACCCAAACCCGCTGACCCGCGCAAGTGTCCGAAAAACCCGCATTGTAATTGTCAAGTATACATAAAAAAAATTGCATCAAATTTTGACTTTGCAACCATCATTTCTTTAGCATTTAGCATAATAGAGTATAAAACCTCCTTTACAGCATCATTTGAACCTCAAATTAGCCTATATTTCTTTTCATTGGGGCGAGCAGCGAACATTTTCATGCCACGGGAAAGAATGAATTATCACCTACTATTGAATTTATTGATGTTTCACACAGAAAAATGCAAATTTCTCAGAAAATTTTGGGTGACAAAAGCCTTTCTTTGTGCCACCATTTTACATGTAAGCATCACCAGGATCCCCCTCCCCTTATACCCCTCCCCGAGGATGGCGATTCGTGGCATGGACCAGCATTTGCCTTCTCAAGAGTTGGGAGCTATGTGATCACTAATGTTCAATGCTAATTCATCTATGCTGCTGTTGCTTCTCTTTTTGACACATTGCCTAAATGGAATTTTAAGCTTGAAAGTGCAACCAAAAGCTTTAGATTTTGAAGCTCTACTGTTTTTATTAATAGTGATAATAGAGAAGTAAATGAATATACTTGAATGAGTAATAAAAATCTGGTAATAGAACAGACTCGTTTTCCTTTCTTTTCTTTTTTTTTTTCACTTTTATTGGCATTTTTCTGAATAAATCAGGGAACAATTTACATTCAACATTATGTGTTGCATTTTTGCAGTTTATAATTTCCCCCCACTTGTGACCATAAAATACTGAGCATCATATGGCTCCTTGTACAAACAATTGCTATAAATCTGTACGTTTATGTAACAATTTCACCATTCTAAATAGCGCTTTGCACTACTGCAAAACCCCCTAAATTATTTCTTTGAAATTTATGAGACAATTTGAGATCATTCTGTTTCTTATTTTTTTATTTTTTTTTGTTGTTGTAAATTTTGGAATAACGTTTTCTTTTCAGGGAAGAGGTTATAAATAACGTTTTCTGGGATAGAGTTGCTGGCTACGTTTTTGAGGGTATCTACATACCATCTGCCCAATCCAATGATTCAGGGTAGGTCATTCCTTATTACAAAGAGTGTGGAGGTTAAAGTCTTTTGAGAGATGCCACATATTTTTCTTTCTTTTTCCAAGCAATTCTCGTTTCAACACAATGAGGTTCATATGCTATAATTCTTTCATATAGGTCTCCATTGATCACTGCAAAGAACGACTGGAATTGAGTTTACACATTTGCCAAACTTCGCAAAACTTCACACCAACCACTGAACCAATCATATCAGTGCAGACGACAGCAGTCTAATCTGTGCCCGTACTACTTCCGTTCGTGCGTTGCATATCAGTCATATGTCGCAGTGTATTTGTAATCTTGGACGCATTGCATTAATCAAACTGCCTAAACTGTGAGAACAGTTTTTGTTGATATAATAAAATAGTGAAGCAAGATTTTCAATGGAGTGGCCGTAGTAAAGAGAAAACATCGATTTAACTCCACACTCATTTAGTCTCAACAGTGAATGTACCAGGTGTAGCCTAGTCGAAGTTACTAATACTACTGAAGTTTGCCCTAGCCTATAGCACTGCCAATGCTTGTTGATGTGGGTAAGCCTAACGCAAGGCTTAAAGTTGTTATTAACAGGTTAGGCTGCTGAGATTATCGTAGCCTACACTGTACATAGAAGATAATATAACTTGTAAGGGTTTCAGAAGCAATCGTGTTAACAAAACATTGTCAAAGGTTGGTTTTTTTTTGAAATATGCAGAGTTATACTGGTATTAATTTCAATGTAGGCTAGGCTACCAACTGTATAATTTTATTAATTAAGCCTAGCCTAAAACTTTATTAAGGAATAAGATGACCAAAACATTGTTAGGCTAGGGTAACTTGTCACTTTTTGTCTACTTACTTTTACTAAGTGAGTTGAACTTTTTGAAGTGTTTACTGTTAGGACCTAAGCGAAAATTGTTTGTGTGTTCTTTAGGGTGGCATACCAAATGCCAAGTAATAATAATCAGTATATACTTATTTTTACGATGCTTAAGCGACCACAAACGGGGGAGAAACTGGCAACGGGTTATGGATTAAAACTTTCACGTCTGTTGGCTTCCAATTCAACATTTTAACTCAAATTTGGAATCATTTTCCAAGTACTGGCCATCTCTCCTAGAACAGACTAGGCCTAATTCAGGCTGAGCCGTGGATAGTTTCAGATTTTTTGCAGCTGCCAGTGCTAGTGGCATCTCTGATGTTTGTCTGGCACCAGTTATTCACCTGGGTGAAGAGAGGCAATGAAAAATGCCATATCCAAGAACAAAATGTAATGATCTGGTCTGGCATCAGCCATTTGACTACAATGCCCTGCTAAACTACTGTCAGGGCAAATTATTTAAGGATGCTTTGTGGCTTTCCCTGGGAAGACCATTAACTACTTTTTGGTTGTTTGAACAGCAAATTTGGTTGTCTGAAAAACTACAACAAAAGTAACATAGAATGGCCATTTCACTATGATGTGTAGCTTTGGTTACTAGAACACCAGCTTTGTGCCAGTAAAGCTCCCCTTTGAGTGCTACATAGGTATGCCCATAGGTGTGTTTGTTTTATTTCAAAATCTACATAGTGATGGAGGGAAGATACCAATTAATCAATTCACCTAATTGGGATATTAAGTTACTTTGCAAACTGAATTTGATGTAACTAGTTGTCCAGGGATCACACCTCCAAAGTACAAAGCTGATTTTGGACATCACGTAAGACCATTAAAACTTTGTCCTGACCGTTGATTATGTAACAATATGGTGTTTCCATGTTCAACTGTTGATAGCAATGGCACCTGAACACATACTCTGCTGCTTTAATCCACCGAAACGACACCATTACTGATGAAGTTAGAGATATGAGATCTTACTTGAATGTTGGGGGACACAGAATTATGTTATCAGACTGTATGCACTTACTATTGTGGAGTTTCTAAATAGGTTATAATCACATAGAGCTGTTAATTTCTTTGAAAGGTACTTATATTGTGTTAAATTTGCATGACTTGAATATGTAAAAAAAGGTAACTCAAAAGTTTTAACCGCAAGTATATGGGGCTCTCCAATAGTGAACAAATCAACAGAGGGTGCTGTCTCATTAGTCCTCTGTAGTTCCATGGAACTTGAGAAGTTCTTGCCATGAGCTTAAATACCGTCGACATGGAACCACCAGGAGCACATTAGCTTGGCAGTACCCATGAGTTGATTACCGAACGTCTGTTCATAATTATTCCGAGAGGTCTCTTGAAATATTTGTCAGAATTTCCATGTTTTAAGCACATTTAACTTGTGTTTCCTAAAACATGTTTTTCATTTGCAAATCTGCACAAGAGTAATTTTGAGTCAGTCCTCCAGCAAGTCTACAAACAATTTCACCTGGCATGTTTGAATGTTGTTTAAGCACTGTGCTTTTATGCGATGGCATTAACTTTGTTTAGATATTTGTAAACAGTACAGATCAATCACGTTTGCGCCTATGTGATGGTGCCCTCAGTTAAAATGCAAGAGAGCTACTTAGATGGCTTTAAATGTATTGTTCAGACTGGTTATTACTACTTCGGAAGAAATTGCTCAAAGCAAAGGAAGAAAGGAGAGAAACTAGCAGATTATGTTGGGAAGTCTGGTCATATCTGACAACCTCTCAAGTTATGTCCATTTCAGGATATAGTTCAGTATTGATGAAAAATGATAGAATGTAAATGGTAATTGTGGTTTTAGGTTTGTGAAAATAAATGCCATCTTTTGCATCATTTCCAATGCAGGATTATACTTCTCATAAATTTGGTGAGTATTGATGATAAGTCCATATATTATATGAAACCAAATGTTTTGATATTACAGTAAAGCAAAAATAATAAAGTATCCTTCTCCTTTTTGTCATTTCAGAACTTTCAATACAAGTGTAGACATCAAATTAAAGCAGTGGGCAGAACAAACATTGCCAAAGACAAGTGTAGAGGTAAGCTTTGAGGAATTTTTGAAACCGCGAGTTTCTTGCCTATTAATAAGATTTGACTCATTTAACCTGAACTACATGACTGTACAAATGGGTTTTACTATGTTAATGTGAGACGTCTGCCTGTAAAGCAAGGTTTCACTAGGTTGACATAATTAACACTACAGAACATATATAAATGTCCAGTGGGTAAAAGTAATATTTTAAAAACGTGTGTCTTTTATTTTAGGTTGGAAGCGAAGCTCTAATGAAAGAATTTGATCGCTTGATCGAGAAGAGCAAAGCGAACAAAGACACAGATATATTGTTTGATAAACTGAAGTCAGCCGTTAAGACCAAAGGCCTGGAGAGACATAAATGGCAGACCAATGCAGTAGACAGTATAGTAAGTAGCAAAACAACTCTCCTTCAGGTCACCTTATCTTCATCAGTTCCTCTGTCCCTGGTGAAACATGAATTCAGATCATTTATTCATTCCTTTTCACCTTTAATTGTCTCTTTTTAGACTAGAGGAAAACTTTTTAGCAATGATATTTCAAATGTTTCTGTTAAAGAGTTACTTTCTTGTCTTATCTCTAGGTTCCACTTGTTACAAGCCAAAAATCTTTGTTCTTCATCCAATATTGTCTTTATAGTGAATATTGTTCCTGTGTGGTCTCACGTTTATATGTGTTAAGATTAGGAGCATTTAGAAAGTTTCCTCAAATATAATAATAATGCAGTGATAGCAAAGAGTAGTGAAGTTTTCCAGTTCGCATTTTGCATATGATGAATAGTGATCTCAAAAGTTTCTGGGCAACAATATATTGTCGTTGGGAATCGAATCCAATGAATTCAAATCATTCTCATTTTAAATTTAAACACTCCAGAAAAATTTCAGATGGATCTCCATGTATAAATAATATGCCATCTTGTTTTGGCAAAAAGTAATTTATTAAATTCAATAGGCTGCTATAATGCAGCTTGGAAGTTACTTAAGAAACTACAAAGTTACATCAGGCTAATAAAAAAGCTTGCAAGGTTACTTTAATCTTCTCGGTGTTCCTAATGCATTGCATTGCCAGTGAGATATGTCCGTTCATCTTTTCATATCTTTAACATTAACAGAAAGTTATACAGTTGAATGCGTTAGAAGACCGTTCTGTTCATGACCGACAACAATGGGATGAAGCTATTAGTTTCATGGAAAGGACTCTTCACCAGAGGCTTAAGGAAAGTAAGTCTCAATCAGCTGATTGGATTTGTTTATTACCAGAAATTAAAGTTGTACTTGGTTATTACCAGAAATTTAAGGTCTACTTTGTTAACAACAGTGCATATTTTTTAATGATTTTCCGGTCATCCTAGAAGACCATATTTCTCTTAAGACAACCAACATCAGCTCTCAAGGTCGTCTGATTTGGAATAAGGAGTTTTTCACACCAACTTCAGATTACACTTTATATACTATCATACAGGTGAAAATGATAAATTGGTACCATCCTCCATAGCGTTGGAGTTACTGAACAAAACCAAAATAGTGGTAGCCCTATGATTCACCTGAAGAGGAGTTGTACTTGCCCAAAGCTGGTGTTCTATTCAGGAAATCTACGGGTCTCTCCTACAGTGTCCATATTAGCCATTCCTAACTATATTTGTTTTAAAAAATGTAAGACCTGGTTGTCACTTAATTCCATAAAAATCTGCCCTGAACAATGTAAGACTTTTTCATCATACTATTAATTATTTTTAACAATTTTTCATTTTGATCACAATGTTAGTTTATATTTAATTAACATTCTTATGATTATTATTCATATTATTATTTTCTTTTATAGCTGAAGCTAAAATCAATGAGCTGAATGGGCCCGGCACCACAGAGAGGTGGATGCACTGGAAGTCGCTAACCCCTGAACAGGTATGTATCTTGGATTAAATATGCCGCCCTCTTGGCTACTTTGCCGTAGAATTACTCTGAACTTGTGCGTAAAAGAAATCCATACAGTCGTTGCATTTGAATGACCTGATTGGGGTATCATCTTACTTATAAATGACAGTGGCAGCAGCATTTGAACGAGGTAATTTCTAATCTCAGTTACTCCAAGGTAGTTGTTTATTCTTTTCTTGTTGCATGTAAAATAAAATATACAAATACAACAAATTCCTTGTCCTTCCCAGGTTAACAGACGACAGACACAGGAGGAGCTAGAAAAATTACTGCAGTCCGAAGCGGTGAGTACCATTTTTTTTTGATCAGTTCAAAGCAACATTCAACTTTATGCAAAACTCTGCATTTATTCACTTGCTCATCTATTGCTTGGAACTAATGATTGCAATAATGACAAAACTAATCAACAAAACAAGATGGTCTTCCATGTTTTGCTGGGTTTAATATTCAAGAACCATCTTTCTAAGGTTCAGATAACCTCTGAAAGGTTATTTAATGGGGTCCTAAGAAGTTTCAAGCGGTGGTCTGAAAACTGACTGTTTCTAACTAGCAGGATTCAATGGAAAGTTATTTTTTGTGAATGCACGGTGACGATTACCCTTTACGAGAATATTATTTGCATATGTCATGTTAATTATGGGTATAACTGTCTTAGATCTAAATATTTACAATGATTTTTAATGAAGTTTGTCAGACATGCAGTATATATAGCCTCTTTCTAATAATTCTTGTTGTTGTTATTTATGTATGTATGTATTTAGTTATTTATTTATTTGTTTATTTATTGTATCAGAAACACCAGCCACAGTTGTCTGCAGATGAGATCACCACCGTGAAGAAAAATCTGCAGACCAAAGGAGTAGACGTTGAAAATAACTTTGTAAGGATGCTTTAGCAAAAACTCATACTGTTTGAAGTGAAATCAATCATTAGCATCTTCCCTGTTAACTTTAGTAAAAACAAACAAATGGACATCACTTCACCACAGATTCCTTCAAACGAACAAATCATTGGCTATTTCAGTGTAAGCAAATGCGCCAGGAAGAAATAAGAACATGTGGCCGTTTACGTTCAGTTGTCTGAGTTACAATAATCACTGTGAGGCGTGAAACTTGAGTTACAACATGCTGTAAATTACAGTATAGGTTTACTGAATTATATTATTTGTTCTACATCTACGTATTGAGCACTCTTGCAGCAGGAAGTGAACAATTGAGTCTTTTTTTTCTTCATTTATTTTCTGGCTTTACTTGACTACTTTATTCCTTTTTATTGCTCTGTACGTATCTTAAATTTATACTTCCTAAGATTTTACTCTAGTCCCATGTAAAGTGGTTGGAGATATTCATTTCTCTAAAAATGCTATATAAATATATATATTATTATTTTGGATGATCTCAAATAAAAATTTGGTTGTACGAAACAAACAGACGATTCGAAAAGTGTTAAAATTTGTCCTGATTGAGTAACAATTCTACAGTTGTAACTAACCAAGCACATGAAGCAGCTAAAGTCATATCTTGTATGTACGTTAATTTTACGTTAATTGTATTTTAATTGTGCATATGTGCCAGCCTTGATAATCAGTGAATCACAATGGCTGGGTGGACCTTCATGTTCGGTAGACAGCTGTCATTGCAGGTCATACAATTCTGTGGCCTGATATGAAGGTCACCATTGACAAATCAGCCCTTCAGCTATTTATAAAAATTTCCATCTTTGTATTCCTCACGCTGCAGATTCAGCAAACGTGGCACCCCTTGTACCGTAAACGCTTTCTTCACAGTTCCCTGTCTCTTGCCAACGAGTGTCGCCGTGGATTCTACCATTATCAACGGGATCTAAATGATGATTCAGGAGTGAGTACAAAACTGGAAAAGAAAAAACCAAATCCTAAAATTTTTGTTATCTTTTTATGTGGTTATTTCTTCTTCATTAATCTGTTAAACTTCATAACTGTGAAAAATGTCAACAGGCTTTGCAGTATATAACATTTTATGTGTTTTGAATGTCTCCTTGAGTTTGCTGCATCTTACTGTTAATGTGTTTTGGGCTGATCTATTTTCCCCACGTGTCCATCGGTAGTAAATGGTGTTGTGTTGTGATTGCTTTATGAAAATGACAGTCTCACCTCCAGCTGGCAGATTACAGAGAAGTTTTACATGTATACACCAATAAAACAATAGCAAGGTTGGAGTATCTTGTAAGTGAGATACACGGTTACTGCTCATTACCTCCACAAATCAGAAACCTTTGAAGCACTTTTGTTTTTTTTGGTTTTTTTGAGGCAGTTTTTCAAAGAAATAGGGTTGACCATGAAATTGACCCCATTCTGACAACAAGGGTGGTTATTTGTTGGGTGATAAAAGGTGGAAAGTACCCTTGCTGTGTTTTACCACTGTTCAAAGATGAAGGTCTGAAAAAGACAAATCCTTTCATGGTAGATGGACACTGTCTGAAAAGAAATGGACCACAGACACCCATGTCCTTTTTAAATTTTTAAAAACTAAATTGTAACCTAAAACTTGCTCAAATTTGTTTTGTTCCAGTAATTATTTAGCAGACTAGTAATGCTATGTATGATAAAATGTCCATGGACATTCCTCTGGTTTCATATACGATCCCAGATTATAAAAAATGCCATTGGAAGTGTCCCTGTTTTTCATGCATTGTCCCCGGGACATTATAAATGTTCCCAAAACTATCACAAATTATTTTATGGCCAGGGAAGATTTACATGTACCCCATTCAGTCTTTACGTACATAGGAACAGGTTGAATGTGAGTTGTAACCATTTGCAACTACGAATATAAAGTTTATTCACTGAACCGCTAATTTACCTTACAATGTACAGTACAGATACTATTCCCCACCCATCCTCTACCCCATTGCTATCAACTGGAGAGGTCAACATCGGTGTATCATGACCTTAATGTATGATCCAATCCATATTGGTAAACAAATGGTTATCTTAGATTATGCTAAAATTATGAATCTTCAGACATAATCTTAATATTGTATTGCCAGGTGGATTGCAATGATGTTGTACTCTTTTGGCGGATTCATCGCATGGTGCAGCTGACTAGTAACGTTTTAAGACAACAAATCATGAATACTGAAGGTATGGATGTATTTTACATTGGTGTCACATGATTGAGAGAGGGAGAGTTTTCTTGTTTCTATTGCCCAGGGCAAGTTTCTCATGCCCAGGTGGTGTTCATTCATTGTATGTATGTATGTATTTTAGATCCTCCTGCAAGCAGGAACTTGCGAAGAAGCCTCATTGGCTTATCAAAGCCGCAAGCTGACCGAAATCAGTCTCTTACATTCATATTTAACGTCCATGATTATGAATTGTCAATTATCAACAACTCAGTAACTGGACAACATACATTAATCTTGGAGTGATTTGAACCGGGACCTTATGATTGGAATGCATCATTGATACTCTAATTGCAAGCATCTCCCAGCATCACTAGCTCCAGTGCCCTGAACTAACAGTACCTCACAGCCATTGTGATTGGAGCCTCAGCCTACAGTTGCTAATTGGTTAAAATCACATTCTAGCCAAAGAAATTTGTATTTCTTGCCAGTGAATCATTCCCCTTTCTTCCCTGTTGCCACACATTCAATTCTCATTCTAGCCAAGTATTTGTTAGTCTGTGCAAGTTGTTTATATTGTCACAGTCAATCATCTGTTCTAGATTTTCATGTAATTATAATATTATTACACTATGGATGGATCTTGCATCAGATAGAGTATAAAAAATGAACATAGATTTTATATCATAGAATCTTAAGCCCGCCCCATACTGCCCAACTGAGTGCAAACTGCCAAAACGAAACACTTGTTTCCTGGAAAATTGTGGTTAGTTTGACAGTGTGCTTAAGGCTAGGATTGATCAAGATTTTGCCAGTTTATATAGAAATTAGGAAATGTTTGCAAATTATCAAATTTATAAACACATTTTTTTTTACATTAAACTAGTGGGACACACAGTTTTGTGTATTTCATTATAAATTACTTGAGAATTAGTAGTAGACAAATGATTGCTTACATATACTCGATTGCTCGTCTAAAGATTTAACGCCAGAAAACTCCCGAAAACATGTTCTATCATATTCTGAAATTTTGTTTTCTTTTTGGATGAACAAATAGCTCGCAGATTGGAGAAAGAAGTGAAACAGATCATGGAGGATTTTAGTGATGATAGAGGAGTGTTGGAGGAATTACTAACAGGAAGGAGGGTTGACCTGGCAGAAGAACTGAGTAAGTTACAACCATCCTTGACTTCTTATCAGGTCTTTCTCTTCAGCATAGCCAGATATGACAAATTATAGTAAGGGACGGGACAAGCTCCATCAGGGACTGCTACTTGAGAATGATGACTCTAAACGTCACCATTCCAATAATGGAAGACATTCCTTTTTGCCCTGGTTTTGCCCCCCCCCCCCTTCTTCCACAGCTCAGCCCACACCACACTTGTTTATCTTCATTGCACACTAGTCCTTCCAGATGGATCACACAGTGAGTAAAAGTGTTGTGGAATCTTCGTCGTTACAGTATCGAACCTTCGGATCACAGCGAAAGAGTTGTTTCTTTGTTTTACTTTTATGTAGCGAATGAAAAGGCAGATTTTAAGAGTGAGAGTAAAGACAAAGTTTTGTTGTGTTAGTTCCTTCCAATATTTGTGGAGGAGGTGAAAGTGATAGTTCCACAACCTCCCAGCTATTCCTGGATGAAAACTGTATCAGGAGGAAGGCAAAGTTTCCCCTTGTAAATTGTCATAATTGTATCATTACGCTAACACTGACCGAATCGGTTAGGTTTGAATGATGTAAGACGGTTTCCTGTTGAGATGCCTAGAGCATCTGCCAAGTTGTCCTACTTTAATATTCAAGAACAACTAATGTACCTATTTCCCACAGACAGATACTCTATTCATAACTTTAGTCTCAAAGACAGCTCAGTGTCCAGCTGTACACAGACAACCTTGCTTACTACAAAGAAATTTTCATTGTTAGCATCGGTAAAATCAGTATCTTATTGTACGTTTCAGTATATCTCACATTTATCAGAAGCGACACTCTCTCTTTGTAAAATATGCTAGCTTTTAGAGCAATATAGGTCAACCTGGTCATCAAACCAGCAAAGCAGACGTTTGAATGATTGCTAGATCTTAAAAGAAAGTTTAAATGAGTCTCAATTGCTAGATTTTAAAAGACAGTTTAGCTGAGCCTCAATTGTTAACACTTTTTTTTCCTGCAAGCTACAAATATTTTATCATGACCAAATCAACAACAGTTAAGTGACTGTAAAATTTATAAAGTAATTTCTAAAATTACTTACTTATGAGTTATAATTTAAGATATAACTGACGAAATATAATTAAGATGTTGTAAGTGTTCTGGGTGTCTTTTTCAGTGTGTACAGTAATAGTCGTGTCCATATTCCAAAGTGGCAAACACTTCTTCTTTGAAAGTTCCAGTGTCTCAAACCACCAAGAAGTTTAAAGTTTTCTTTTGTTGTCGTTTCTGTCTCAATAAACTGACCTTGGCAAGTTTGGGTTTTGTGTGGATATATAAATTCCTTCTGTTGCTACCTAGCTTTCAAGTTTTCTGGCCTTAATTTTATTTTCTCTGAATTTGTTCATTTAAAGTTTAAAAAAAAAACAGCCTTCAGTCTTTGCCAATTTGTGAAGACTTGCAATGTTTTGGTTTGAAAATAGCTGCTTGATGTGCAGTCAATTCTTTTCCCGAATACTAATCACCTTCTTGAGTTAATTCATTTAACCTTTAACTATATTAGAGGTCATACGATAGCAATGAAGTATTTAACCCCTGCTTAATTTGCCTTTTGTTTTGTGATTGGTATACCTTTGTACGTTTACTGCTTATTGTGCTCCTAGTCACCTGAGCGGTCATGTGTGGTGTCTCCCATTGTTGAGAGATTAGGACAAGCCTTGAAGTGGATTAGAGTATTTATCGCCAAGCATTGTTGCTTTTGTTAAAGAGTTTCCCCGCTGACCCCATTTAGATTGCCAATTTTTCTTCTCTTTTCCTTTTTTTCTCTCTTTTTTCATGGTTGAATTTTCATTTATTTTACTTATTTTTTTTATTGATAAAAGACAAATTCTGGGTTAAATTAGCCTAGGAGTAATCTGTGTATAAGCACACATAGAGAATGACCTAAGCTTAAGAGAAAATAACAAAATAAATACAAAATCTCCAGGAGATTACCTTGAAATCCTACAAATCTCTGCCACTGGTGTGCATATAGTCAGCGATTGTGTGACCACATTGCTCTGGTATCGAGAAGAAGAGTCTGCGTCAACTTGCACACTCTTTTTGAATTGCCATGCACTCTTGACTTTATCCAGTAGTAACTTTATTCCGTCATAAATTCCACAAAAGCAGTTGAAAGATGAAGATCAGATGCTTTTTCATATTTTTATCAAAGATAATCAGAAAAATACAAAATACCACTATGTACACCAAAGCATTTATCTTTACCCACATTTAATATCTGATTTATGTTTTTTGAGAGAGAAAGACATTTAGAAAATGACTCCGAATCCCCCAAATTGTAAGCAATGCAAAGATGATTATGACATCACAGGTTCACCTTCCTCCCATGTATCAATCAATGAATCATTGGTGGACAACATTCCCACTGTACACATACCTATGTGTCTATATACTCATGAGGTGTTAAACAGAAGGCTCCAAAACATTTTACATTCCTTACACCGATTAAAAGTTTGTTTCACCCTTAATATCAGTGTGAGCTTATTTTTCTATATCACAGATAAGGGTTGTGTGGATGCACCAAACTAGGTTGGGGTGGGGGGGGGGGGAATAAGGGTATAAAGAATAGCTGGTTTGTACACTATGAGTCAGATATATAATCAATTTCACTGAAACCATAATTTTTTTTTTTTTTTCAATGTACAGCTCAAAAGGCATATTGTGTTGGATTGTAACACTAAATAATATTCTCTCCAAGCCATGTAATAAAAAACGCATACTGGGATATCGCTCATTGTAACTAATGCGTCTATTCTTCATGAATTCAATAAAGTTTAATGTTGCATATCATATTATTTTGATGAACATTCCAAACTTTGAAGTTTGCGCCCAATGTTTTTAAAATTTCTGCTGCAGTTGGGGTGGACTATTTAAAGGTTAACATATCATGCTGTGTTAGGTACCTCTTTTCTTCCTCAATTGTCGAGCTTGGTAACACCTGATTGCGACACAAAATGCAACACAAACTGCAGACTTATAAACCTGTGCATGCAAGCAGTCCACACTGCCATAGCTTGTAATCATAGATATATGTGAAGTGCTTTTCCAATTTAGAAGTTTGAACCCATCAGAGAGGCATCAACACTGTTTGACAATTATATCTAACTTTGGGAATGGCAAAACGTCACCACACCTTTCTATCAGAAGAGATTAACTTAACTGCTTTCTTTAAATAATTATCTTTCTTTTACTGGTTTTGGTGGTCAGGTGTTTCTGTGGGCGAGATGTGTGTATGCATTGGGGCCTTTAGAAAATTAAAACACCACACACAATAATTCAGTGATATCAACTAAGGTGATCAATTGCTTTTAATTGTTCTATAGTTGTCCTGGTTACTTGCATTTATACAAATGGCTACCTTTTGTGTGTGTGCGCCCCTTGCTTGCAAGTAGAACAGTAAGTTGCTTAGTTTCACCATTTTTTTCCTCCTTGATGGCCTTAAGATAACCTTTTTTTAAACTATATTACAAATTTGCCAAGGAAAGATGACATTTTATAACAACCTTTAGTGATATGATGTAGCCATTCAGTTTTTAAAATTGATAAAACCACTGGCCTCCATATATGAAGAGCAAGTCAGGTCTTTGGGGTGTGATTGGTGGTCGGGGGGGGGGGGGGATAAGGAGAGCTGGAAAACCTCCAACTCCCTTTTCACAAAATGTGATAAGTGTTGAGATCCTATACTCAAAGGGGTATTTGCTCAAAAACTAAAATTTGGTGCAGAATTGCAACCTGTCTTGAAGGCACTAGGTCGTGACGTCAACGTAACATATCCAAATCAGTTTGGAGTAAGAGCATACATTATTAAAACCTGAACCCATGTAAAAGGAATGGGGGTGATGTAGAAACTAAACTGAGGTCATTTTCTTGCCATGATGTTAAAATGCTTGGCATATATATGGACACAACATCATACAAACTTTGGCAAGCATTTTACAGTCTGCCTGGCAGCATTTACTCCTCATATTTAAAAGTGCTCAATGTTGAGGAATAATGTGTTCAAAGGGTTAATAATCACTAGATAGTAAAGTACCTTTGAAAGGTCGTTGTCAGCATGCTTAAATATGGAGGCTATGATCAGACTGCCTTTAAACCATATGATGGTATCGATCGCACACTCTACCCATTACACACTGATGAGAATCTCCAGGATTTTTGTACTGAAAGAAGGTCATTCCTTTGTCGTCTTTCTTTTTTGATTTTGAAAATTATAGTTTCTGAAACAACCAGGTAGAGAACCTCAGACAGATTTAGCTTTGTTGATTTCGGGGAATAAAAAAAAACACACACAATATAGTTGCTTCCTGACTGTCTGGTAGAGTTTAATCTATAAATGATCATCTATGTTGATAACTTTGTTAAAATAATTGAGAACATTCTTGATTTGGAGATATCATTGCGTTTGTCGGTCGTGGGCCATTTAGACTCTAAACAGACTAGCCGGTGTTTGTGTCGCTCCATGGTGATTCTGTTCGACAATGGTATCTCCCTTCATTCTTCAAAGCCCTTTGATCAGCAGTTTACACTTGTCAGAGCTGATTGGGTTTGCTCTCCAGTGAATGCCTTTCGTAACCAGGGTTCGCTTATAGGTTTACTCTATTGAGAAAGGAGGTATTGAACTGTTCCTTTTCTGATTATTGAACACTGTTAATAAAAAATATTTTTACATGCTTCGTCTAACCATCTGACAAAAAATTGTGATTTTTTCTTTTATGTTTTCAGTGTTCAGTAGTTTAAGTGGTGTCTCATATCAGCTCCAGTGAAGGAAATTTTCAATTGAAACAGTTACAATTTTATAACGCGAAGAACTCGCCAGACCGGCGTACTAAACTGAATTAAATTAAGTATCTGCGGAATATGAAGGAAAGCAAAACGTCCTAAATTCTGAAAGCGAAGTGAAAAACACCTAATACTAAATGGAGCAACATTAAAGTTTGTGACAAAGAAATGGAAACGACAAATAGGGCTAGATATATATATTTGATGAAAATGGTGATATTCCCTTTATTTCTTTTAAAATGAGATTGTTACATTGTGGATACTAAGCTTAAATGAAGAATATTAATCCCCTTGTGTTCTTAGTCTTTCTTTTCCTATCTATCTTTTGTTTAGTCTTTAAATTTTCATTTACCTAATATTTTTTATTTTTGAAAAAAATCCCAAATTCTTAATAATTACATAATTTACCCTCTTTATAATTTTTTCTCCCCCTGTCCTTGAAATGATAAGTCTATATAGTTAAAGCTGTTTGGGCGGGTGTAGATACTCTCTATTATATATCTCGTCCTTCAGAGTTTTACACCTTAACTGCCCTGCTCACAGAAGCAAAGCAATCCTTCCTCCTCCTTCCATTGTGAACTATAATCCACTTTTAAAACTGTTGGGAGGTATTACTGTCACTTTGAAGGTTTCCTCCCTATTCACTATTTAGTATCAACATCCAGGGTTAGACAGTTTACCTCTTCCCTCTCTCTATTGATGAGGCAGGTCTATATCTTCATCCAGCGGATGAAGAACGTTCCCTCTCATCTTCTCCTCTTTGAAAGTTTTGTCAGTTGCTCCCAGAAGAGGCCCAATACAACCTGAGGTTCTTGTACACTCACTACAGGTTTATCTGAAGTTGGGTTTTACCTTTGGTCAATTTAATAGTTACACATAATTAGTGTAGGACACCCCTCAAACTAAAAATGGTAACTCCTTCCCTCATCAATATGAATATGCAGTTCCAACTTCCAACCAAATGAACACTGACCATCAGAGTTATTATTCTAGTCTACAATTTGTGTGTGTGTGTCCCAAAACATAATATATTTGATATCCTTTTGTTTACAATGCAAAGAATTGTTTGACTTTTAGTCTAATTTTCAATGTTCCTGGTTCCATCTTAGTGGGTTGTAGCGTTATCATGTGTTCAAGTGTACCAACAGATTGTGGCACAAAAATGTGCAATAAAGTTGCTTGTACATGCTAGGTGGAGATGATATCAAAAGTTTTCTTATTGGTCAAGATAATAAATAGCAGTGTCCTATGACTAGTGAACAACCCTTTTAAAGTCAGTGTGGTATGAGAGAGTGTCAAGTGTAAACAATGACTGAAGAAGATCAAATCTAGCCACCCTCTTCTCTAGATTCATATTACACCAGCTAAATTGATTTTCTAGATAGGTTTTATAGAAAATTTGTAAATTTAACATCCATCATGGTATTTAAAAGAACTTTCTTGACAACAGGAATATGAGGGATGTCAACCTAGCTGGTGAAATGAGAAATGCCTCACCAAACAATCTGCTAGTTTGTTAGCAGAATGGTTATTTGATATCTGACCACCTGTGTTTTTGAATAGTTTTTCAATATTTTGGATCCTGATTCATGTAGTGAATTCAGCAATGTGAATTTTTGATGTCATTTTACTAATTTATACTAAATTACACACTATGAATGTAAAATTCTCATCACCTACTTACAAAAGAGTCCTGCTCTTCCTTCCGAAATGTTTGTGTACTCGTACTTGTATGTTATAGTCGTACTCGTACTAAAGGAAACTTAAAATTGACGTACTCATTTTCGTACCCATATTCTTGGATTTGTACTTGTATTCGTGCTTGAGATCTTGTACTCACATTGTACTCATCCTTGTGACATTGTACTCACACTGCAATAGTGCCTGCCAGTTGCTACACATAGTTCTTCCTATCAATATCAGGATGATCGGTAAGCGATCTAGGCATTTGCAGCTTGAACTAAATTGTTATAAATACAAACTTACTGTCCTCATCTGAAGATTCAAAGCCATCCGATTGCATTTACAGTTTAATTTGGCTCGCCATCTGACTCTGATGCAGAAACTCTGACGTTTGATCGTTATATCATATCACAATGTCTTAAAATCTGGAGAAAGTCAAAATGTCAACTTTCCAAAAACCTAACGTTGCTCATGTTAAGACCAACAGTACCACACATATGTAGTCATAAGTGCCTCAGCCTGTTCCACTTTGCATGCTATAATTTGGACTGCAGTCATTAATTCATTAAATTGTCATTAATTGGTTGGTGCAAACTGCTGCCATGTTGGGTCATTTTGGGACAGAGAATAACGGCACATTTACTGTTAAATACAGAACATTGTTTGCCTTGAGGATGCCCTGATGTCATGTCATGCCCTACAAATTCTCCTCGGCAAGTTTTGCTGCAAGCCTTAAAATTCGATCACGCGACAACAATATACGGAAAAAAGTAACATCTACCTCTCAGGCAATCAAATCTTTGAACTGTTTGGTTATTTTGTCCATTTTTGGTCTTTTTAAAGAAGCTTTGAATTTTGTTTTTAAATCTCCTTTCGTTCCTATTCCTTAAATGGAGTGATGGTTATTATCTTCCAGGTAAAGTATCGTACCCAATTTTCCTTTCATTCTTCTCTCCTATTGAGTATAAGAGTAATCAGCTTGCAGGGATAACGTTGCTAATGGGCCTGGGTCCTATTCTCCGGGAACACTCATTTGAACTGATCCTCAATAAGGTTTACATACCCCCCAGAGTTAAATGGTAATTCTTCAAAGATGGCACCATCCCCTGGGAAGAAAAAAAGGTTTCAGTAGAAATGTCCTTGAAACTGCACAGGACAAGCCCTTCACAATGTCTCAAGAATGTTAAAATCCACAACTCATTAGTTTAGTTGATCAATGTAAAATTTACAAGAAATGCTCTTTTTAAATGATGTCAGAAGATCAAGCTAGAGGAATTGCTAGCAAGCCATGCCATTGACCCAACTTTAGGAGATGTTAATGTGATGCCCCAAAATCGCCACAAGCAGTAAATAAAATATTGTATTAATGTTGTGATTTCTTCAAACCAAATATTGAATCAAAATTCTTGTGTTTCCTTATTTGTAAAATTGGTAAGTTTTTGGTTATGCAACTCATTTTCCCTGTTCATTTATTTTTCAACATGTATTTTCGTTATTAAAACCTGCAGTGTAACTGTTCAAATTGAAAGAAAAGGTAACTAAAAAACTTGAAATTTCAGTTTTTTTGTTTGTATTATGACTATTTATTACAGGACTTGGAGTTATGAAGCACTTAAACTGTTGGCCTACCTGTATCTAAACGTGTATACATTTTTGGTAGTGTTTTGTAATTAGCAAACAAATAAAGTTTGAAATGTTGTGATGATTGTTGATGAGCTGCTGTAGGTCACTCCATAAATCTTTTGCCATCTTAATGGTTATAATGGCGACCGGAGAGATGACGAGATTCAGGGATGGTGGGGTGGGGGGGGGGTGGGGGAAGATTGAGATTTAAAAGTGGGGTGACACAGAATGTAGGAACATGGGATAGTTATGGAGACTGAAACAATAGGTCAAACTTATTGTACAAAAACTTCCTGAAAAAGTGGCTTCCATTGAAATAAGTTTTGATATAGGACAAACATGTCTAGAGAATATATATGTCAAAGGGATGTTGAGTAGAAAAGCAAGTAGCCTATTTGAGGTTGTGCAGGCCTATATGAGACTGCAAGTCAGCCCAGACAATGATTTGATATTTTCAACGGGAATGAATGCCAACCAGGACTGAGCCTGCAGAACAATCAACTGTTGCCATTCAGCTTTGACAAAGAGGAAAGGTGATCTTTCTTAGTCTGATCTGATTTGGTTTCTGATAAGAGAGTTTTGATTTGATTGGGGGGGGGGGGAGTTCTATATCTCATCCTCATTGGTGGTCGATTTGTGATTGAGGTGACAGGAATCGCAAAAATCTGTTTTGCAAATGGTAAAGGAAAGAGAGTATAGATGGCATGGAGCAGTTTTTAAAGCAGAGCTGGTTTTTGTTGGGTTTGATCAATTTTCAATAAGTACTATTCATATTATAAAGTACTACAATTTCCATTAAGTTTATATGTCCTGCATTAGCTTGACCAGTCAATTTGCATTTCAAATTGTGATGCAATGGATGTAAGTTTTTCAATATTTCTAGTTGCTATCTTTACATGTGGTAAATACTAAACATGAATAAGGTTGTTGGTGTTGAAAATGTTGATTATTGCTGAATGGAATTCCTTTTGTAACTAGCTCATTAACCTAGATACGAAGGTGTATTTGAGTAGCACTCGGAAGGTTTCGTAAAATTGCGTCCCAAACTTATATGAAAAGCTGTTTTTAAGGTTTAAGTGAGAATGAGCTGGGGAAAAGTGAGGGAACACTATAGTACAGTATGGCAGAACATCTATTGCACCTGGCCATGGGAAGGGGTTGGGCCATAACAGCTCAGGGAAGTATGATACCGTAGTCCAGTTGTGGAGAAGGAGCTGGGGATAAATACAGATGTTTGGAGGTTGCCCATATTGCATGGATTTATAAGCAAAGTATAGTCATCATAGATGCTGGGAAGTTACTGGAGGAGAGGAGGGGAACTGTGGTAAGGTAAAGTAGAACTTAAATTAGAGAAACTAGCAAGTTATCAGTTGGGAGGAGCTGGGGAACATGTATGGGTAAGAAAAAAATTGTTGGTTACATAAACAGACATAGTAGTTCTTAATTGATAAGATGACGAGAAGATGGTGACCTGCGGTAGGTAGTCCATCGTGAACAATCTATCAGTGGGGGTGGTGGAAGAAAGGAGGTTAGAGTTAAGATAATGGCTCATGGGATCAAGCTTGCTAAAAGGTCAATTAATTGTGCATTGGGAGGGTAAGTGATGATTAATTGCAGAAAGAAATGGTGCCTCTTATCGGTTATCTCTGATGCAAATGTTTCGCTGTTTAAAACAAAAACAAAAAGAAACACTCCCATTTACATCATAATTGACATTTAAATTTGCAATGAACTATTAAAATGTTTAATCCATTGCAGCACTAGTGTCTCGACTCCATAAAATTCTATGAAATAGTACATTATCACAAACTGTTCATGGAGCTTAAATTTGCTTTGCACAGATTTTCACCAAAGATACAAAAACCCCCTGTTTTTTACCATCTAGGGGGTGGTGGAAGAAAGGAGGTTAGAGTTAAGATAATGGCTCATGGGATCAAGCTTGCTAAAAGGTCAATTAATTGTGCATTGCGAGGGTAAGTGATGATTAATGGCAGAAAGAAATGGTGCCTCTTATCGGTTTTCTCTGATGCAAATGTTTCGCTGTTTAAAACAAAAACAAAAAGAAACACTCCCATTTACATCATAATTGACATTTAAATTTGCAATGAACTATTAAAATGTTTAATCCA
>JAIPMN010001737.1:2918-13707 GCA_020650975.1 Apostichopus californicus | reverse complement strand
ATGTTTTAGGAATTTTTGAAATAACAAAATGTGTGCATTTGTAAGCTTTATGTACACATAGTTTAGTACAGAATGAAGAGGTTAAACACAGTGAAATATCGTTTCAATTCTTGGGATACGTGTCCATCTCGGTTCATCATTTATTTTATTTCTTGTTGTAATTTTTTCCTTTGTACGATGGAGGCTGAATGCAAGTACTGTGCTCTTTTCAAGGGGTGTGGGGGATAAATGGGGGGGGGCATAAAAGTGGGGGTGGTAAAGGAGGGAGGAAGATCAGTACTGATTATTCAATAAGTATTATCTCTTCCATGCATATCTCAAATTTTGATATTTTCAATATTTTCCTCATTTTTATATCATATTCACAGAATTGAAATTACCATGGTGTTAAAAGTTATTAACTGAAAACAATTAATTTCTTTAAATTATCTTATTAAAATAATAACAGATTCCATTGTATAGCTCGTTTAGCATTCTACAATATTACTCGTTGTGATATTTAACCAGTGGAGATTCATGCAGAGCATAGCACATACAACATCTGTGAATGTTGCCTTATTATTAAAGTACTGATTCAGTTACTACTTTAATAAACACAAACAAAATGTGATCCTGGTTTCAAACAAATGTGATAACTGTTTTCACCTTCTTGGATTGCTGATTTAAGACAACTGCAAGTTCTATTCATGCTGAAATTATGGAAAAGTTTACATGTATTGTTGACAATTTATTACAAACCAACATGGAAAGTTACATTGTTTCTTCTGAATCTAATCATGCTGATAAAAATGAACATTTATTAATATTTAATAGACACTATATAGATATAAAAGTGGCATGTACTTAGGCTTGATGGAGAGGTACAATTCTGCAGCATTCTTCAGTCACCTCATAGACCACATATGACCAGTGAAAGTATCTAGGGCAGACAACATAACATACCCCCCTCAACACAAAACCACTGAAACACACACACACTTAGAGAAGTATCCACTAACCTTCAATAAAATCTCAACTTATATATTTGTTACAAAATGGTTTACATATTTCCATGATAAGCAGTGAAATTCTAATAAAATCTATGCATATTCATGAATGTACGGTCATACTACTGTGTCCAGAGTTTATTTTGATATTTGCTTTTACGTGATCAAGGCCAGTTCTTCCTTTGAGTATAGTAAATAAAGTATTTATAAATAACTGAGATAATGGGCACAATATAGAAATGACCTACTGTACAGGAATGGTTCTGTCTTGTGGTTTAATTCATATAAGCAAAATCATGTAGTTAAAATTGAAGTTAAGAAATTAAACTGAATATAAAATCAAAATTTCAAAAGTCTGGATGTTTTCATTGCGAAGCATTTATTCATTTCTACTTTAACCTTTCATCAAGTTCTGTTTAAATTTTGCACATTTTCATGACTTAATTGCTTCACAGTTTTCTAACAGATAATGACGGGAGTCAAATTAGATATCAAGATGACTGTAATGTGCAAATGGTTCACTTATGAGTCAACAATAGAACTCATCCACCCATGGAGCTACTCGCTATGACAGTTGATCAAATAATCCATTCCAGATGTCATTTAGCATTCAGAAGTTGCATTTCATGTATTACATCTTGCCCTCATTCAAATATTCGTCTGAGAGGTTTATTATTTACCGTTGTATTTCTGATTTAATTACTCAAAGTAAAAGATTTGTTAACAGAGTGCTCTCACACCAACTTCAACATATTAATTTCTAGCATATTTTTTAACTTTACAACTTGATGTGGTATGAAAACTGGCCATTATATTTCTAACTTCCTTTAATTCATTGACTGGTATCTTAATAAATTGATTATTTTCCAATTTTTGATGGCAATATACTATTTTGAATAGATTTGAATCAAAATATTATGGTGAAAACTCTGGTATGTTATTGTTTCAAGAGCGGTAAACAACACACGGAAACTATGGTCATATAATAATGCTTTCTATGAGACAGTTGTAGCTAACAAGTTGTTTGACACATTGGAAGTTGGTTCCTGCAAAGAGGGCCTCAAAACTTGTTAAACTTAAACTTTGGTCGTGACGGTAGTTTTTTATCGTTCTTAAAAGCAGAGAGAGCGAGGTATTGCAGTCAATTCACATGCAGTGAAACATTCACATGGAGTGAACATTTTGGTATCTGAACAAGTGTGCTTCTGGATATTCACCAAAGTCAAAGATTTTAACCAAAGTCAAAGATTTTTAACAAACTGACAAAAATTTGATATGTCTGAAAGATATTTTCCACTCCAGTGCCTCTTTGAGTGGAAATTTTTCATGCATTTAACATTATTGTATTGTCATTTTAATCATATAAATGTTCATGATTCTGTGTAAATTGGTGTAATGCTAGGGCTTATAAATTGGTGCGACTGATATTGTCACTATTCAAGAACCATGAAATAATCACTTGGAGTGAAAGAATATTTTATCAAGTGGCAGGCTAATTACAAGGAAGAATATCCAATGATATTTCTCTTTTGCTTTTGTACATGGAGTAGTCTCAGCTTCTTCCAACCTATGCTGGTATAAATTCTGATGTTTTTCAAACAATTGTATTTGTTGCTAGGTTCCACATCTCACAGTATCAGCCAACCCCCTGATGACATATCTTAACTATAGTGAAAGACATAGCAGGTTGTACTGATACAAATCAACCTTCCATTTAGATATTTGGTAAGTATTTCAATACAAGTCACAAACTCTTCCTGTAGATCTTCTCATTGCAAATCTACTGTCCTGTATGTAGAACTGGTCACACAAGGAATATTTCTGCCTCTTCATCTCGAATACAGTCATCTCATAGCACGAATTGATGCTATACTATCTCCAAGCAGTGGATGAGCTATATGATCTCAACTTGAACCAACAACTCTGTAACAAAGCAAAGAAGATGAAGAGTAACTGGAAATGGCTGATAATTGAATGGATTGCAAGGGCAGATCCAGGGTTTCAAAGAGGAAGGGATATGGCCCTAAAATCATTGAAGGGATGTGCCTCTAAGATCATTGGAGGGGTGTGCCTCTAAGATCATTGAAGGGATGTGCCTCTAAGATCATTGAGGGGATATGGCCCTAAAATCATTGAATGGATGTGCCCCAAAGATCATCGAGGGGATGTGCCTCTAAGACCATTGAAGGGATGTGCCTCTAAGATCATTCAAGGGATGTGGCTCTACGATCTTTGAGGGGATGTGAAGTTTGTAGAATTTACGGACTCGTTAAAAAAATCTGGCGAAGTTTATTCAGCTCTAAATGTTTAACAACAGATAACTCAATAAAAATAATGATTTTTAATACAAAAATTGCATAGAACGGTGTTATTTTCAGTGAGCTTTAGAACAGTAAGCTGGAAAGGTCGAAATTGAAATTTGGCAAACACACATTGAGGCTTTAAAAAAAAAAACCTTCATATCACACTGTCATATGTTGCATTTTATGAATTTAGTGTTTGCTGTTAACTACCGTGATGTCAAGGGTAGATATGTATCTCCTCACCTGATAGAGCTGTATACAAGAGAAGAGGCTAACATCGTTTTCGGCAGAATGATTCTTAAATACTGGGAAACAAATTCTCACTTCATGAAATGTCAGCATGTTGTTCCGTTCAGAACATATTGTTGACTTCAACACCAGCTTGCCATAACTGCTGTATAAACGGATCGGTGATCTGACAGAATTGAAAATGGGAAAATTTTAATTTGGTACAAATCGGAGTAGATACTCAATGGCATTTAAGCACATAGTTTGTTTACATGTAAACAAGATATGTTTGTATACACAATGTTGATTACATAGTGAGTTTGTACTACTCCACACCAACACCAACTTTATAAATATTTCTCTAACAAACTGAACAAACTAATCAACACATTATTGGTTGAACGAGGGTTATAACTCACAGAACAACACAGCTGAAAGCACCAGAAAGAAATATGTTTAATGTTACTGCCGAATTCAACATGTACCATATAGTATTCAAATTATGAAGAGAGTAATTTCACAAAAACTTTTCAATTTGAGAAGTTTGACAAGCAATTTGATTTGATATGGTTACAGTTTTTATCTAGTATTCACGTACAACTTACCTTAGCACATCCCTTTATCCTTAGTGACTTTAATAAGTTTGTCCCTTGGGGTCTCTTTAGGATCCCAACAAGTCCCTTGTCAGATACTCTGAAGCAGTAACTAACATCCAGGGTCTTTAAACTAAGCCCCTTGAAGCTTAACTGACTGACTCCAAAATCAGTAACCCCATAAACACTGCTCACGTAGAGTTCTTCCAACTTTTTGGCATGATCCGCAAGGCTGCACATAGCCGAATCGGTAATCTGAAAACACAGGGAGAGAAAAGTAGTTGCCATTTACTTTAGAAAAATGATGATCTCTGAAAAATAAAAAACAACAAACTCTGCAGAAAAAGATAGATATACTGTAGATATGAAAATGACATATTCTAATAAATAATATTATCTACTTGGGTTTCATTTCTAGATATCCACTGGTGGTAGAGAAAAACTAATGGTCCTTGTTATGCCATTGTCTTTCTTATATTGGACGACGTATTTTAAGCTAGGGGATTTTTAGTACTTTAATCTAGAATGGTACAGCATGTAGTGTAACATTATGTATGTATTTAAGATCCTCCTGCAAGCAGGAACTCGCAGGAAGAAGCCATCATTGGCTTATCAAAGCCGCAAGCTGACCGAAGTCAGTCTCTTAGATTCATATTTTAACGTCCATGATTATGAATTGTCAATTGTTACCAACTCTGTAACTGGACGACATACATTAATCTTGGAGTGTCTCAAACTCGGGACCTTATGATTGAAAGGCACATTAGGGATTTAATACCTTAATTAAGACACAATTGACCAAGTTTCAAGAATTGCTGGTATTCACCTTGTAACAACTACTCATATCAACTTCTTTCAACTCCTTACACTTCCGGGCTACATCCTCAACGGCCTGGTCTGTCAAGGAACCGCAGTGACTGATATGTAAGACTTGTAACCTGGAGCAGGTGTTAGCTACCAAGAATACCGCTGTTGCAGTGGAGGCTCGCCAGCATTTAGATAATCTGATCGATAAAATGAAAATAGAAGTGTGATATAGAGGAAGCTATATAAAATCATATCCACAAAACCAATTTTTACTTTTGTAAAATTTCAGTACTTTATGAAGATAGCACATCTTTCACAATGTTTGGAACTTTTATCCAATCACTCTCATTCATTTACCTAATGACCAGCATCTTAATCTAAGAATATGTTGTCAGTGACTCCCAGCATGCAATTGGAGTGGAACTACAACTTAACGATTGAAGGCCTACATTCTCTGGTTCGTTTATCCTGTTCAAAGTCAAGATTTTCAGCAAGGACATACAGGTACAATAATTTGAACGATTTCCAGGAAGTGGAGGCAGAGATGAAAGGTCAGGGGAGGGGGAGGGGGATGGGAGAGGGGTGCATTTTATAAAACTAAAGTCTGCTTCCTACCGAATGATTCTGAGTAGCTGTCCATGCATGATGATGTTCACAAGATAATCTTCAGTGACCATGAAATCCCAAGGAGTCAAGTCTAGTTCCTTCAGACTTTTGTAGTATCTCCTAACCATTTCCAGCCATCTTGTACTAACCAGTTTACACTCCGCTATATCCACAATGCTGAGATAGGGAAGAATGTAGGACAAGACAAGCTCCTCTGGCAGCACAGAACAAAAATCCATCCTCACTTCTGGGAATTATGACAGCTGTTATCTACGAATATTATAGACATCAATTGACTTGAACATAAATAGGAAGAAAACAAGCTAAATATCAACACATTCAGTTTTGCTTATGTCAACTAAATGTCTCACATACATCATACAATATATTGCAATGATTAAATGTATTCTAAATTTACTTTAGTTACATTTATTCATACCTAGTCTGAACAAGTTTTGTTAACTTCTCCATAGGCCTAAGTATTGAAGAGAAGGTCATGTCTATAACAATGAAAGAATAGAGTGCAGCATCCTCGTTATTCTCCATGGGAATCCATCACAGAGGGATTTGCACTTCGTCAGCAAGTGTCAAAATTGTGCAGTTTTACTCTGCACTCTGATTGGGTAATAAGCTGTGTAAAAGTAAGTGGGCCTGACGTTTCGATCCTAGCAGGATCTTCTATAGAGGCTGATTCTACATTCAGCCTCATGATTCTACATTCAGATTCTACATTTCTCTTACACAGGCTCTTTAGTGAATAAACAGTTTGCTAATGTGGTTTTGTTTTAGTTTGGTTAATAAGATGTCAGATGAATCTCCACAATGTAAGCAGGTACTATGAATACTATGTAAGCATGGTATGTAAGCAGGTACTATGAGGTTCGAGTCACTCCCAGATATATGTATGTTGTCCAGTTACACTTACAGAGTTGTTGACAATTTAACAATTCATAATCATGGACGTTAAATATAAATGTAAGAGACTGACTTCGGTCAGCTTGCGGCTTTGATAAGCCAATGAGGCTTCTTCGCCAGTTCCTGCTTGCAGGAGGATCTAATATACATACATAGATACATACAAACATACATGAATAGATAACCTAGAGCAAAATCACAAATCAAACGGTATGGCATTTGCACTTAGCTTTTGTTTGGTTCATTCATTCACCAACATTACTGAGTAGGCTAAAGCTGTTAACGAATAAGTTTAAACCGTAACATTAGATTTAACTTTGCTTTGTCTACACTATAGGCTAGACCCTTATATTAATGAAGTACTGTTGCTGGTCTTGGGCTTACTAGACCATCGACATACCCTAGGCTACTGTACTACTATAGTACTGTAGTAGTACTGCCACTGGTAGTACTAGGTGCTAGCTGTTGTTAGATAGACATAGACCTACCATGCACTAGATCAGTTCTGCGAGAATCCACATTTGACCTACCCTGTACCACTCCTTTATGAATTTTCGACAAGTCAACGTTCGTCAAAGTTCTCCAGCGTTCACTTATTTCATCTGATATACCGAGTAAGAAATTCTGTACTGTATCTGGCAGGCCGCGCTCAGTCCGATTAGGCCCTTCGACGATCGATTATCTTACTAATACTACGTATGTTATGTAAATAACAATCTAGCATATATACAAGCGGGTTTGTTTTGACCGAAAGGAGACCTTGATTTTGGCACACAACCGAACACGCGCGCACGTACGCCTAGATACGGGCTTAGTACCTACAAATACTGTGCATGTGCAGCGTATTTACCAGCGATGCAAAATAACGTCAGATATTAATCGGTGTTCTCCATGAGTTTTTTCCTGCAAATTCTTTACTTGGCTTTCGCTGCTTCTCAGTGATGATTCTCTGAAAATGATTTTATATTCCTGTGTGCAGGTATGTCATAACTGATGAATGACTCTCTCTAGCAGAAACATGAATGTGACCTTGAGTTGCATGACCACTTGTAATTATTATGGGCAAACGTGTGTGTGGAGTTATGCTAGCCTAAGTTGGAGTTAGGCTTGGATAAACTTAGGCTAAATAGGCCTGACTTAGTTAAACGTAGGCTAACCAGTCCACAACTAAGTACTATTCATTACTCATTACTGTACTAACTTATTTAAAGCTCGTGAGTTGGTTTAAAGGATGGCATTAGATGCACAAGGTTATTGGAGGCGGTTGAATTTATATTGTTTTTAGGGTCTGGCATGGGCATAACTTTAGAATCAAAACTATTCTCAGACGAGTCAGATGGCCATAGCAGTGGCGGAGGGTCGTACTAATTAGCGTCAACAGGCCCATTTCACGACAACTCAAGACAACAAGTTTAAAATACCATCAAATACAATGGTTGTAATCAGAGTGTATCTGGAAACACGTTTAAAACTGACTAGAACCATCGTGCATACATATTTTTCACGGGAAAAAATGTTTTTGTCGTAAAAATCGTCAACTTTCTCCGTCTGTAGAATTGGACGAAATGATGCTATTGCGCACCTGGTACGAAGGTAACTTGACTTCTGTAACATTAGGGCTCCTCTAGTATTAGGCATATACTATATATAGAGCTCTACTTGTGAGTAAGTCCTAAGCCAAGTACAGTACCTCATTGCAAATTTGACCCGCTAGTCGATGAGCTCATTCAGTCATTTTCCCAATTTGTTGTACTTGTCTTTTAGCTGCAGAATGGTGCCGGAAGAATGTCACTGTTACTCCAATACATTGACTAAATCAAAGCGATCTTTTACGCCATGATAATCTAAGGTTGACGAAGCATATAGGGTATCTTCCACTCGCAACCGGTGTCGAGTGAAATCTGAAAACTGCAAAAAATCATTGCAGCGATAACAGCAAATTTGTCTCGAAGCTCCTTAAATTGTTGTACAGTATATTGTGCAAATTGCAACCGTTGGCATGTAGAAAATGCATCAAGAAATCATTTAGGAGGTGTTTGGCCCCTATTTGTATTGGTATTTTGACCAAAACATTTTTTCTGCACGTTTTGGTGTGTAATACTATCCTACTGTTGTGAGTGTATGGTACAGTGAAGCCTAGCCAACTTGGCAATTCCATGCTTTGTTGGCAAACAATTTTTTACCAAAATGACAGATAATTTGTATTGTGGATTTTACTTTATGCATATCAACTCTAAAGGGGTCTTGTGTCATTAACTTATGAATTTTAATATAGTGAAACTTGGAATAAAGTGGGTTCAGCTTGTTAAAGTTTCGTACATGTATAGTAATTTAATGCTCTTAAATATTTTCACATATATTTATTGTTAGTAGTCTACTTGGACAGCTATTATTATACTTAACTGTTTCAGGGTTGCCTGCACATAAAGCTGTCAGGATATCAATGTTCAGTACCTTGTTTTAATTGGTTTAGAAATTAATACATGAACACAACATATTTATGAATGCTTTTAAATCATATTACGTACTTCGTAAGCTCAACCATTCCCAGTAATTAATTGTTACATTAAATTTTAAGTGATGTTTTTTGCTGGTTGTTTAAAAATGCTCCATGAAATTTGTGAACAGTTCCTGTACATAATGCACGTTCACGATATAGCAAACCATTTTACATAGTTACTGTAATTCGCATTGAGATTGGTCATTGATAAAAATCAGTTTACAATGTAAACTTGCTTCAAGTTAGCCAAGGTACTACTTTTATCATACAGTGAAATATTTGTAAGGATAGCCTTGCTAATATTGGGGTCCACGAATCAATGTCGAGTGTAGTGTATTTTCTATTCGCCAAACCTAAAACTCTACTCGCCAATGGCAAGTTGGCAACAGCAATTGTCAAGGCCTGATGCTGATATATTGCTTTTTAACTTTGTTTATATTAGTTTTATCACTGATGGTAGAACACTAAAGCCCAGCAACAATATCCAGGGTCATTTGCCAAAGATTTGCAGACTGTTCTTTTCATACCCATATCTTTCTGTATAATAAATTTGCTTTTTTAATGGGGTTCAAATTCAATGCCAATTTTGTGCCACTCTGTAGGTAACAGCTATTCACACAAACTTCATATGTACATCACTCGAATGAAGGAATGTGTGTCATAACCATTTATGGTTGCGTTGAAATCAGGGTTCTGAATGGAAGATGCTGGAAATAAGTAGTTTCTTCCAGTTTTCTCCAGAAGAAATAAGTAGAAACTACCTTCTTCCAGAAGAATCTACTGTACTTATGTATCTAGAAACAATGAAAGACCATCAAATAGGAATCGTGAAAATTGAAGGTAACGTTTCTTTGATGTCTATCTCTAATAAAATGTTTTTCAAGTCTTGTAGTTAACAATTAAAAGTTAGAGACTCTTTAAAGTCCATCTCTGTAAAAAATATCTTTCGATTTTTTAACTATGTACCTATACAGTGCAGTAGGTCTACTGTCTTTTACTTTAATACACCTTTGAAAACCCCTTTTATTTGCAAGTTCCTCCAATCCAGTTAACAGGCAGTTGAAGAAACTTTTGTCAGTTTTCATCAAAATGTGACAATGTACATATTGTATTAATTCTTGAAAAGAAGAAATTATGGTTTTTGACATACAAAGACTGGCAACACATGTCTTGTCCCTTTATAAACATTGAACTTTATGGTACTAATAACTTTTGCAATCTATACAGAGATACAATTAAAAAGGTCATTTACATAAGGATGCTCCCCCATCACTGACTGTAAGCCAATTCATTGCCTTCCTTCATCCCAGTAGTGGAATGGGAGTGTCTTAAAAAGTTATGTAGAGCCCATGAACTTATAATTACACAGCATTGGGCCATCTATAGTGAATAAATCCAGGTTATAGATAATTAAATGCATTGGAAAATCCATGTTTCTTCAGACAGAAGGCTCTAAGCAGGAAGTTGTTGCCAGTAGCTCTAAGGGTGCTTCTACACTAGATCTAATCAGATCCCCTAATGTTATCAAATGATTGTCTCTCCATGGGGTAAACTTATGCATTGATCCGGACACATTTACACTTGAGTCGTACTCTGATCCTCCCCCGCTATTTACCGGATGGTGGTAAAAAAATATTGCATTCAAAATTACTTTGATATTTTTGATCGTCAGATTATTAGAATTTGATAAAGCAATACAACAAATGGTAAGGAAGTGTATAGACCTATATAGTACAAACAAATTTGAATATGATTGATTTTAGGGATACTACATGAGAAGACCAAACTGTACTTGCTAGAATGTTGTGGAAAGAAAGAATATTTCTGAAATGGGGGGGGGGGGGGGGGGGT
>JAIPMN010001736.1:7605-20203 GCA_020650975.1 Apostichopus californicus | reverse complement strand
ATAATATCAGCTTATCCAGTACGATTGGGCTGGTATTTAGAACATACAGTACATACATGTGTTTGTTTGTACCAAACGACGCTATAGGTGAACCATATCATTTTTCTTGAACTGATTTGACCAATACTGCTGAAAAGCCAATGTTAAGGTTGTGAGAAGAATAAAAACTAAACAACAGTAGACTTAAATCTAATAAACTTTAATTCATTGTATGCCGAACTCACACATTTTTGAAGAGGCCAATTTCACGTTTATTTCAAAACGGATGATTTTGGGTTCGGTTGCTACAGCAGTTAGTAAAAGGCTACAATCATTCTTTTCTTAAATGTTATTAAATATGAACGCGTCTTGTTCTTAACTAGTTGATCCTCCTCGCGGACTTAATATCAATGATCGCTGTTGCATTCTGAAATGTGAACAAGGCCTATGTCTTGTCACTAAATCAAGGATATTACATCTGATTCCTCATAGCAGTTGCCATCACTTAGACACACCTCTATTTCTTGTCACTTATCAAGGATATTACATCTGATTCCTCATAGCAGTTGCCATCACTTAGACACACCTATATTTCTTGTCACTTATCAAGGATATTACATAAATCCCTCAGAGCAGTTGCCATCACTTAGACACACCTCTATTTCTTGTCACTAAATCAAGGATATTACATCTGATTCCTCAGAGCATTTGCCATCACTTAGACACACCTATATTTCTTGTCACTTATCAAGGATATTACATCTGATTCCTCAGAGCAGTTGCCATCACTTAGACACACCTCTATTTCTTGTCACTTATCAAGGATATTACATCTGATTCCTCATAGCAGTTGCCATCACTTAGACACACCTCTATTTCTTGTCACTAAATCAAGGATATTACATCTGATTCCTCATAGCAGTTGCCATCACTTAGACACACCTATATTTCTTGTCACTTATCAAGGATATTACATCTGATTCCTCAGAGCAGTTGCCATCACTTAGACACACCTCTATTTCTTGTCACTAAATCAAGGATATTACATCTGATTCCTCAGAGCATTTGCCATCACTTAGACACACCTATATTTCTTGTCACTAAATCAAGGATATTACATCTGATTCCTCAGAGCAGTTGCCATCACTTTGACACACCTCTATGTCTTGTCACTTTTAAGCCAGGACTTCATTTATTTCTTACTGACACATGTTATTGTCTAACAAATGAATAACATGTTACAATGACAGGCCAGTCTTGTTTACCTACAGTACTGTACAGTATAAACAGTGTCAACTTAAAAATTAAATAAAAACTGATAATGGTCAGGAGACAAATTCTTGGCCACACATCAATAGCATTTGTTCTTCAGTTAATTGTGAGGATGTGGTATCTGTTTTTATGTTTCATTTCCAGCTTAATAATACGTGGATATAAAAAGGAGAGTGCGGTTTTATGCCTTGATGGTGTAACTTTTGACCTGAAAGAAGCTCAGACATCAAATACCCTTCTTTTACTGGACAAATGTTTCTGTGGTCCTGAGGATTTCCAGGAGAATGAGACAGATATTCATCATTTTGAGGTATAAAATAATTCAAAATCAGAAAGATAGTATTTAAGTTGTTGTTGTATGGTAAAGAGCGCTGGATGATATCTAAGAAAGTTTGCAAGGTTTTCTGGCAGATGACCATTCTCAAAAGGACTGTAGGTGCAATATGTAATGGATGTGCAGGAGGTACTGTAGGTGCAGGAAGTACTGTACGTGCAGGAGGTACTGTAGGTGTAGGAGGTACTGTAGGTGCAGGAGGTACTATTGGTGCAGGAAGTACTGTAAGTGTACTAGGTACTGTACATGCAGGAGGTACGGTACATGCAGGAGGTACTATTGGTGCAGGAAGTACTATAGGTTATGTAGGTGCAGGAGGTACTGTAAGTGCATTAGGTACTGTACATACAGGTGGTACTGTAGGTGCAGGAGGTACAGTACATGCAGGAGGTACTATACCTGCAGTCCGGTTCTGTAGGTGCAGGAGGTACGGTAAGTACATTAGGTACTGTAGATGCAGCAGGTAGAGTAGGTGCAGGAGGAACTGTGAGCATGCAAAATAGTTTACCAACAACAAACAATTTCCCTCTGTCTTCCTTTCATCATTTTGGTAAGTTATGTCAGGATTCCCAGTCATAAAACCATGTAATCACTGACTCTGTTTAGATTTATACTGCTCTCCATCTGCAGTATGAACTTCAACTCGGGTTAGCTTGCAAACTACTCATGTTTTGCAAATGTAATGTATTTAAAGGCAAGTAACTGTTGGGAGTGGTTTCCCTCTGGTTTTTCTTGTACTGTTTCAGTGGTGACCGGTTCAATTCATAATTAACTATGATATTGACATTACCTCTATTCATGTATGATAACATTTAGTGAAATGTATAAAGCTACTCACTATATGTATGGTCTTGTTCCCTCTGTTCTCCTAATTCTTGTGTCAAGCAGTCTTTCAATGAAAATACTTGACCTGAGCTACTCGTAGCTACTCATATGTAGCTACTCATAGCTACTCATATGTAGCTACTCATAGCTACTCATATGTAGCTACTATATGTATGGTCTTGTTCCCTCTGTTCTCCTAATTCTTGTGTCAAGCAGTCTTTCAATGATAATACTTGACCTGAGCTACTCATAGCTACTCATATGTAGCTACTCATATGTAGCTACTCATATGTAGCTACTCAAAGCTACTCATATGTAGCTACTCAAAGCTACTCATATGTAGCTACTATATGTATGGTCTTGTTCCCTCTGTTCTCCTAATTCTTGTATCAATCAGTCTTTCAATGATAATACATGACCTGACATCAAGTAGAAGATATGCATCATGGACATTACATTTACCTAACAGGTTCTGTAGTTGTCAGGTTCTTGTAAATTTTAAGACAATGGCACTAAGCAGTGGATAAATATTTCACATTCTACATTGACCACAGGTACAAGCATTAGCTCATGAATATTATGAACTACGCACCATGCGACCGAGAGTACAGAAGCTACAGCACTTATTGGAGCAAAATGTATATGCTGGTGATCTCTATGAAGACAGTCCTAGTCACTCAGGTCCTAAGTTTACTGACAACGATCTCTTAGATGTAGTTCAGGCCAGTCAGAAAGAAATCAGGGCTGAACTGAAGAAACTAAGGGCTTGTTGTGTCAATGGTAAGATTACAATGTAGAGTAAGTATGAAATTAATGACTTACACTGAGCTTGACAGTAGTCAATACCAGCATGGGCCATAGGGTTGATATCAACAAGGATTAGAACAGACTTTAAAAACTAAGTTAGAATCATCCTTTTAATCAGCAACTTGGGGCAATAGTATCGATATATTTATTATTACAGTCATAAAAATAATTATAGACCAATGATATTAAACATCAGCTACTGGCTATGGTATTTATATACATTGATTATTACAGCGGCAAAAAAAAAACAATTCCATGGGCCCATAGGATTGATGTATTGAATACTACAGTGATCAAAACATAAAACAATTCCATGAGCCCATAGGATTAATGTATTGAATACTACAGTGATCAAAACATAAAACAATTCCATGGGCCCATAGGGTTGATGTATTGAGTACTACATTGATCAAAACATAAAACAATTCCATGAGCCCATAGGATTGATGTATTGAATACTACAGTGATCAAAACATAAAACAATTCCATGGGCCCATAGGATTGATGTATTGAATACTACAGTGATCAAAACATAAAACAATTCCATGAGCCCATAGGATTAATGTATTGAATACTACAGTGATCAAAACATAAAACAATTCCATGAGCCCATAGGATTAATGTATTGAATACTACAGTGATCAAAACATAAAACAATTCCATGAGCCCATAGGATTGATGTATTGAATACTACAGTGATCAAAACATAAAACAATTCCATGGGCCCATAGGATTAATGTATTGAATACTACAGTGATCAAAACATAAAACAATTCCATGAGCCCATAGGATTGATGTATTGAATACTACAGTGATCAAAACATAAAACAATTCCATGAGCCCATAGGGTTGATGTATTGAGTACTACATTGATCAAAACATAAAACAATTCCATGAGCCCATAGGATTGAATACTACAGTGATGAAAGTAATGATAGACCATTTTTCTCCTCTGGTTTTAGGGTTTTGGCGGCTTCTAGACTTTGATTATGAGTTTGAAGTTTTGTCTCAGATATTATCACTTATAGATGAAAACTCTTGGAAGCTTGATGAAGTTCCTCAGAATGAGATGATTGAAACGCTGCAAAATCTTAAACCAAGGTAGGTTTGACTAATTGAAGCAAGTCTAATTCTAATAAGAAACATAACTAGGACCTGTGATATGATTATTAAGATCTGTCTGCAAATTGCATCATGAAGTGGGTTTCATCATGTGAGCTTCAAGGAGTTTTAAACTGAGGTAGATTTGATTAATTGCAGCATGTTTTGGTGATATTTAGACCCAATACTAGAATCTGCTATTAAACTTGGTGTACAGTAGTAAATATGTTGACAGTCCAGGTCTTCTCAGTGAATCACAGCTGTTCCTTCTTAATATTTTGATATTGGTGTACAGGAATAATATTCTGACAGTCCAGACATCATCAGTGAATCACAGCTTTTCCTTCTTAACATTTTGATATTGATGTACAGGAATAATATGCTGACAGTCCAGGAAACATCAGCACTGAATCACAGCTGTTCCTTCTTAATATTTTGATATTGGTGTACAGGAATAATATGCTGACAGTCCAGATATCATCATTGAATCACAGCTGTTCCTTCTTAATATTTTGATATTGGTGTACAGGAATAATATGCTGACAGTCCAGATATCATCAGTGAATCACAGCTGTTCTTTCTTAATATTTTATATTGGTGTACAGTAATAATATGCTGACAGTCCAGATATTATCAGCACTGAATCACAGCTGTTCCTTCTTAACATTTTGATATTGGTGTACAGTAGTAATATGCTGACAGTCCAGATATCATCAGTGAATCACAGCTGTTCCTTCTTAATATTTTGATATTGGTGTACAGGAATAATATGCTGACAGTCCAGATATCATCAGTGAATCACAGCTGTTCTTTCTTAATATTTTCATATTGGTGTACAGGAATAAAATGCTGACAGTCCAGGGAACATCAGCACTGAATCACAGCAGTTCCTTAACATTTTAATATTGATGTACAGGAATAATATGCTGACAGTCCAGATATCATCAGTGAATCACAGCTGTTCTTTCTTAATATTTTCATATTGGTGTACAGGAATAATATGCTGACAGTCCAGATATTATCAGCACTGAATCACAGCTGTTCTTTCTTAATATTTTCATATTGGTGTACAGGAATAATATGCTGACAGTCCAGGGAACATCAGCACTGAATCACAGCAGTTCCTTAACTTTTTGATATTGGTGTACAGGAATAATATGCTGACAGTCCAGGTATCATCAGTGAATCACAGCTGTTCTTTCTTAATATTTTCATATTGTTTTACAGGAATTGCTGACAGTCCAGATATCATCAGCACTGAATCACAGCTGTTCCTTCTTAATATTTTGATATTGGTGTACAGGAATAATATGCTGACAGTCCAGACATCATCAGTGAATCACAGCTGTTCTTTCTTAATATTTTAATATTGATGTACAGGAATAATATGCTGACAGTCCAGATATCATCAGTGAATCACAGCTGTTCTTTCTTAATATTTTAATATTGATGTACAGGAATAATATGCTGACAGTCCAGACATCATCAGTGAATCACAGCTGTTCTTTCTTAATATTTTGATATTGGTGTACAGTAGTAATATGCTGACAGTCCAGATATCATCAGTGAATCACAGCTGTTCTTTCTTAATATTTTCATATTGGTGTACAGGAATTGCTGACAGTCCAGGTATCATCAGTGAATCACAGCTGTTCTTTCTTAATATTTTGATATTGGTGTACAGGAATAATATGCTGACAGTCCAGGTATCATCAGTGAATCACAGCTGTTCTTTCTTAATATTTTCATATTGGTGTACAGGAATTGCTGACAGTCCAGATATCATCAGTGAATCACAGCTGTTCTTTCTTACTATTTTGATATTGGTGTACAGGAATAATATGCTGAAGGTCCAGATATCATCAGTGAATCACAGCTGTTCATTCTTAATAAATTTTGATATTGATGTACAGGAATAATATGCTGACAGTCCAGATATCATCAGTGAATCACAGCTGTTCCTTCTTAATATTTTGATATTGGTGTACAGGAATAATATGCTGACAGTCCAGGTATCATCAGCACTGAATCACAGCTGTTCCTTCTTAACATTTTGATATTGGTGTACAGGAATAATATGCTGACAGTCCAGGTATCATGAGTGGATCACAGCTGTTCCTTCTTAACATTTTGATATTGGTGTACAGGAATAATATGCTGACAGTCCAGGTAACACGAGTGGATCACAGCTGTTCATTTTTATATTTTTAATCTTTCTTTTGTTGCTACCTGATCATTTATATCTGAATACATCTGTTCCATTTTTTTATCAGGTTTATTCTACAACATGTCCTGGACTGCTTTGGAGAGAAGAAAAGTGAAGGTTTGTTTGCCCATTGCATAATTCACAATATTTTACTGTTATGGAAATGTTATAAATACCTATACCTCTGGTAGTGGCATTTTCTGTGTTACAGTGCAATATAAACTGAGTGTGCACCATGGCAATATTCTCTTAACTTTCAACACTATTAAGTAGCATTATTGTAGTGGAGTTGTGAGCTGCACAGCAGTCCATGAACTGCTGCCAGGGATCTGAGTACCAGTGTTATAATACAGCTTTGTAGACTGATCAGAATATTTAAATTGTTTACAAGTGCTCCTTGATGGTAATTCTAAGTCAAAAGGTTAACCAGTTGCATTGCTCAGATCTTGTTTAAGGGTGTGACCGTTTAAACGGTTAACCGTTTAACCGGCCGCAAATGCACTATCCGTTTAGAAAATCACAAACCGTATAAACGGAAAATTTAAAAAAAAAATTCAAATACATTTTAAACATGAAAATTATTTAAAAATATGTAAAGAACTGAGTAATGTACTGTAAACTATCAATAAAAAACAGAAAAACAATGTTTTAGGCATGAATAATGTGTTCAACATAATTATAGTAGTAGGCCAATAGTCATGAACTCATGATAGTGTCGTCAATTCGTTATCTCAGTTTATATTTGCGACATATATCACCCGTACATGTACATCGATCAATGGCATGGTGAAATCCCGTGTGAAAGTATGTTGACCCTAAAATGGTCATTCTAGAAAGTACCGTAATAACATTAACAACACAAGGCCAGTTTGCTCTCTCAGGTCCGCATGTATACAGCCATTTTGTTCAAACATGGTATTATACTGTGTATGTATTGCGGGCGATATTAGCTTTTTACCGTCACAATAAATAGTTAAAAAATTATCGCGATATTTCGATAATAACGATAATTTTCCCTTAACAGAATTAGCGTAAATGTCAAGCTTTGAGTGGACGGAGAAAGAGAGATATATGGAGGGGACATTCAAAGAGAATATCTGAAAAACCTTACGATATTTTTCACAAATACTGATGCTTAGATAAGTGCTTCCTCACAATCAACGAGCCGCCCCAAAATTCGCTCCGCTTACGTAAAACTTCTATATATATAACTCGTGGAAAAACCCAAGTTTTTACACACATAATTCCCACTGACATTGGTCACAGAACATAAGTAGGTCATCGACATTCGAACTTGCCCAAGTTCATCGCACCATGGGAACGACACAACACATTGAACATGATGTTACATTTTCCCGCCATCTGGACGCCGAGTGTAAATTTTGGTGTAATATGCAAATTATGAATGGTACTGCAGTGCTGCGCGGTAAAACTTAACCTATTGCGACACAAATTTTGGGAAGCTGTTGTTGAAGTAACTTTTGTATCAAATGTAATGTACTGTATGGCACGTGACGTCGCTGAAATCGGAGGCTGCTCAAACCAGTTTCAACTTGATTTTTACAACCCATCGCACAACACTTGCGTGCGTAATTTGTTTTCTAAACATGACTTTTAATGAGTAAGCAGGAAAGGTGGGTAAGTTTGCTAAGTTAGGCGAGTTTTGTTTAAAATCTTGTGATAGATAGACAAATATATTGTTTTTTTCAAAAGTTACGATGTTGCCGCAGGCCGAGTTATAAAAATTCAGTGATCTAAACTTCTGAAGACCACGAATACTGATCATGTGTGTTATTCTTTTCAGCAAGTATTACACGAAATGTTCGCAATATTATTGGGCCTAATTAGTAATTAACATACATTGATCGTCGTCTTGTTGCCTGAATTGCTACCTGTTGGAAAAAACCCTTTATTATTGTACTCATAATGTCCTATTTTCATTATTACTAATGGTCGAGTGATGGTGCGTCGAAAAAGCCGCGATCGGGAAACGGTGGTTAAACGGTTAACCGACTGGCGGGCGATCCGGTTAAACAGTTAGCGAAATATCCGTTAGGTCACACCCTTACTCTGGTTTATAGCTAGTACCAGTAACTCACTGGGATTGTTGACACTCTGGTTTATAGCTAGTACCAGTAACTCCCTGGGAGTATTGACACTCTGGTTTATAGCTAGTACCAGTAACTCCCTGGGAGTATTGACACTCTGGTTTATAGCTAGTACCAGTAACTCCCTGAGAGTGTTGACACTCTGGTGTATGGCTAGTACCAGTAACTCCCTGGGAGTGTTGACTCTGGTTTATAGCTAGTACCAGTAACTCCCTGGGAGTATTGACACTCTGGTTTATAGCTAGTACCAGTAACTCCCTGGGAGTGTTGACACTCTGGTTTATAGCTCGTACCAGTAACTCTCTGGGAGTATTGACACTCTGGTTTATAGCTAGTACCAGTAACTCCCTGGGAGTATTGACACTCTGGTTTATAGCTAGTACCAGTAACTCCCTGGGAGTATTGACACTCTGGTTTATAGCTAGTACCAGTAACTCCCTGGGATTGTTGACACTCTGGTTTATAGCTAGTACCAGTAACTCACTGGGATTGTTAAAAATTCTGGTTTATAGCTAGTACCAGTAACTCCCTGGGAGTGTTGACACTCTGGTTTATAGCTAGTACCAGTAACTCCCTGGGAGTGTTGACACTCTGGTGTATGACTAGTACCAGTAACTCCCTGGGAGTGTTGACACTCTGGTTTATAGCTAGTACCAGTAACTCAATGGGAGTGTTGACACTCTGGTTTATAGCTAGTACCAGTAACTCCCTGGGAGTGTTGACACTCTGGTTTATAGTTAGTACCAGTAACTCCCTGGGAGTGTTGACACTCTGGTTTATAGCTAGTACCAGTAACTCACTGGGAGTGTTGGCACTCTGGTTTATAGCTAGTACCAGTAACTCACTGGGATTGTTGACACTCTGGTTGATAGCTAGTACCAGTAACTCAATGGGAGTGTTGACACTCTGGTTTATAGCTAGTACCAGTAACTCACTGGGAGTGTTGACACTCTGGTTTATAGCTAGTACCAGTAACTCCCTGGGAGTGTTGACACTCTGGTGTATGGCTAGTACCAGTAACTCCCTGGGAGTGTTGACACTCTGGTTTATAGCTAGTACCAGTAACTCACTGGGAGTGTTGACACTCTGGTTTATAGCTAGTACCAGTAACTCCCTGGGAGTGTTGACACTCTGGTTTATAGCTAGTACCAGAAACTCACTGGGATTGTTGACACTCTGGTTTATAGCTAGTACCAGTAACTCAATGGGAGTGTTGACACTCTGGTTTATAACTAGTACCAGTAACTCCCTGGGAGTGTTGACACTCTGGTTTATAGCTAGTACCAGTAACTCACTGGGATTGTTAAAAATTCTGGTTTATAGCTAGTACCAGTAACTCAATGGGAGTGTTGACACTCTGGTTTATAGCTAGTACCAGTAACTCCCTGGGAGTATTGACACTCTGGTTTACTAAATAAGTAAGTAAGTAAAACTTTATTGCTCCAAATAAGGAAATTAGTGTCTCGCACATAAAAGTTCAAAACAGTACAAAAATAGCTAGTACCAGTAACTCCCTGAGATTGTTGACACTCTGGTGTATGGCTAGTACCTGTAACTCCCTGGGAGTGTTGACACTCTGGTTTATAGCTAGTACCAGTAACTCCCTGGGAGTGTTGACACTCTGGTGTATGGCTAGTACCAGAAACTCACTGGGATTGTTGACACTCTGGTTTATAGCTAGTACCAGTAACTCAATGGGAGTGTTGACACTCTGGTTTATAACTAGTACCAGTAACTCCCTGGGAGTATTGACACTCTGGTTTATAGCTAGTACCAGAAACTCACTGGGATTGTTGACACTCTGGTTTATAGCTAGTACCAGTAACTCAATGGGAGTGTTGACACTCTGGTTTATAACTAGTACCAGTAACTCCCTGGTAGTATTGACACTCTGGTTTATAGCTAGTACCAGTAACTCACTGGGATTGTTAAAAATTCTGGTTTATAGCTAGTACCAGTAACTCAATGGGAGTGTTGACACTCTGGTTTATAGCTAGTACCAGTAACTCCCTGGGAGTATTGACACTCTGGTTTAGTAAATAAGTAAGTAAAACTTTATTGCTCCAAATAAGGAAATTAGTGTCTCGCACATAAAAGTTCAAAACAGTACAAAAATAGCTAGTACCAGTAACTCCCTGGGATTGTTGACACTCTGGTGTATGGCTAGTACCAGTAACTCCCTGGGAGTGTTGACACTCTGGTTTATAGCTAGTACCAGTAACTCCCTGGGAGTGTTGACACTCTGGTGTATGGCTAGTACCAGTAACTCCCTGGGAGTATTGACACTCTGGTTTATAGCTACTGTAGTACCAGTAACTCCCTGGGAGTGTTGACACTCTGGTTTATAGCTAGTACCAGTAACTCAATGGGAGTGTTGACACTCTGGTTGATAGCTAGTACCAGTAACTCTCTGGGAGTGTTGACACTCTGGTGTATAGCTAGTACCAGTAACTCTCTGGGAGTATTGACACTCTGGTTTATAGCTAGTACCAGTAACTCACTGGGAGTGTTGACACTCTGGTTTATAGCTAGTACCAGTAACTCTCTGGGAGTGTTGACACTCTGGTTTATAGCTAGTACCAGTAACTCACTGGGATTGTTGACACTCTGGTTTATAGCTAGCACCAGTAACTCACTGGGAGTGTCGACACTCTGGTTTATAGCTAGTACCAGTAACTCTCTGGGAGTGTTGACACTCTGGTTTATAGCTAGTACCAGTAACTCACTGGGATTGTTGACACTCTGGTTTATAGCTAGTACCAGTAACTCACTGGGAGTGTCGACACTCTGGTTTATAGCTAGTACCAGTAACTCCCAGGGAGTATTGACACTCTGGTTTATAGCTAGTACCAGTTACTCCCTGGGAGTGTTGACACTCTGGTTTATAGCTAGTACCAGTAACTCAATGGGAGTATTGACACTCTGGTTTATAGCTAGTACCAGTAACTCAATGGGAGTGTTGACACTCTGGTTTATAGCTAGTACCAGTAACTCAATGGGAGTGTTGACACTCTGGTTTATAGCTAGTACCAGTAACTCCCAGGGAGTGTTGACACTCTGGTTTATAGCTAGTACCAGTATCTCACTGGGAGTATTGATACTCTGGTTTATAGCTAGTACCAGTAACTCCCTGGGAGTATTGACACTCTGGTTTATAGCCAGTACAGTACCTGCAATGTATCCATATTTTCATGCAGACACTATTCAGTACTTACCTCATACATTGTACATTTATTTCTATATTTTTCTAAACATGCTAAATTTAAACAATTAACACTTAAAATTAGTGAATGCATGATTTTATCTTGCAGAGGCCGAAGGCATCACTACATACAGGATGAGAGAGGACAGTGTATGTAGAATGTATGCAGAAATGTTGTTAAAGCATACTGACAAGGTAGGCCTCTATGTCTGATGTAGGATGTATGCAGAAATGTTGTTAAAGCATACTGACAAGGTAGGCCTCTATGTCTGATGTAGGATGTATGCAGAAATGTTGTTAAAGCATACTCAGGCTGACAAGGTAGGCCTCTATGTCTGATGTAGGATGTATGCAGAAATGTTGTTAAAGCATACTGACAAGGTAGGCTTCTATGTCTGATCTGCAGGAATCATGTTAATAGCACTGCAAATAAACATGGAGTATTGTATCATGTCTGTACAGCCACTCTCCATGTAGTGTTTGCCTGTTATTGAATTCTTGTGAACTGTATCATTGATGTCTGTACAGCCACTCTCCATGTAGTGTTTGCCTGTTATTGAATTCATGTGAACTGTATCATTGATGTCTGTACAGCCACTCTCCATGTTGTGATTGCCTGTTATTGAATTCTTGTGAACTGTATCATTGATGTCTTTACAGCCACTCTCCATGTTGTGATTGCCTGTTATTGAATTCTTGTGAACTGTATCATTGATGTCTGTACAGCCACTCTCCATGTAGTGTTTGCCTGTTATTGAATTCAT